>CM052221.1:11883493-12025519 GCA_028454225.1 Lasioglossum leucozonium | reverse complement strand
ATGGGAACGGCCAAAACCGGGGCGTGAGCACTCTCATTTCCTCTCTGCTATAGTCTATACTGACAAAACTGGTCGCAGAAAAGATCCCAGGTGTGAGCACTCTCATATCCTGTCTGCCTCTATATGTATATGTACTCTCATTGAGTTTATTTCTGTATAACTTCATTGTACAGTACAAACTCGTTTTTTTCGATGAGTGTTTTGAATAACAAAGTTGTATCATAAATTGCATTTAAAAACACTTTTCTTCTCAGCTATCCATCTATCATCCTCTCTGCTATCATAAGCGTGATGCACACGACTTCTGATTTACCCTATATCTATATCGCGAACAATTAGAGTATACATATATATATAGATATATATAGACGTCCACGCTCTTGTAAATCCGCCATAAGATTACATAAAGAGCGACAACGCTTCATTGACAAATTCCTAGTTTCAATAAAAAAAATCACGTAGTACGTTCAGTGATTTAAATCACCTATAGACACACGAGGCCATAGGTTTATCAAGGGACAGCCTCGAACGTGTTTTTGAATCTGTCAGAAACGGGTTGAATGTTAAATCCCCGTCAATTGCACCGCGAAACAAGGGAAAGAGGAGGAGGAAATATTTTCCAGCGCCATCTTGCCTCGTAGCTCCTAATTCGTCAGTGCCTGTGAATGGACTTGTCATAAGTGTTTTATGTTATTTTGTTCGTCGTTTCGCTTGCAAAAGTTATAGTGTATTAAATTCCGAGTACACGTCACGGTGAGTAGAATGGCTCTGCGTTAAATCGCGCGAAACGATAATCCGGGAACGAAACGTTAAGTTGAACATGCGAACTAAATACTATTTAGTGGTATGCTCCGTCGGATAAAAGTGTGCGAGCTTTCTGTTCCATTTCAACGATACTATTTAGATCACGATCCCTGAATATTTCTGATCGCGATGCATTATCTCCTCTCTCACATTCTTCCATTCGCCGTGTGTCAAACTGTGTTCGGAACGAGTTCTTTTTTAAATGTATTGTATAGCTAGATCACGAAGTCACGCCCGTGTGTGTAAAAAGGCATAGGAAGAAAGTTTCGAAATTGACATATCACGTATTTTCATGAACTAAATAATCTGGCAGCTGAGTCAATGCGTGTATACTATTATTCGAGCTATGTTAATGATTCAATGATCAAGTGCTTCATAAGTAGTCGAATATATTTTAGCAAAAAATACTCTTCCGTAAATACACATAACTATTCTAACGGATGGTGTTCACGTACTGGAATATTCGAATCGTGTTCAACAGAGTGTTCAAACGCCTAATGTTATTATGATATCGTCTGCACGAACGTACAAATGCAACGAAAGTTCAATGAATGTTGAGATACAGAAAAATCTAATGTAGAGAAAGTGTGTATCGTTTGTAATAATCAACTAATAACGGATATAACGTTCGAGCGCGTGAATATTTTCTATTCGACGATAGACTCCAGTTCGAGGATGTAAATCATATTGTAAATTGTGACAAATACTTATTTCGATTAGGTATTCGAATATAAACCGAATTTCAATTTTATTCGACAAGTATTTAAATAGAAATTCGATGTGTTGTGTTATACTATATTATTTATACTGTAATGTGTATCTAGTGGCTCGGATTGATATACTCGGAAAGTAGTGTGTACACAAAGCATGTGTATGTCCGACGGCATTGTTCTTTCAACACATTGGACGCCACGTCGGTCACCGAAGTCTGACAGCAATCCTTTTGTTTAACCTGTGACGGTCATTGGTGACCTACGGTCCCGAATTTATAAAATTTTGATTTACTGCCCGATACAAATTAAAGGACAAACTAATAAAAAATTAATATCGAATTTGTATTAAATATTCGCGTAAAATATCGTTCTAAATACATGGTGTGTACTTGTCATTAACGCGTCTAACGTAGATATATCGGTATCTCCAACCTATCTCAGCTTATAAATGCTGTCGAGAAACGAATGTCATAAACACACGACGAAAAAACTATGCTCATGGATTTCACAAAAAACCTGCTGAGTTGTCGTACAAAACGTTTCAGCTTTAATGATGACATTACAAAAAACTAATGTGTTCGTTATAGATTATTTGAACGCGATATTACGATCTTTCTAATCGGTTTGCAACTATTCTTTATTTGAAATTTGTTCAACGGGAAATGCAAAACAGAAATCAATAGGCTCACGGTCATTCGTAAGTCTAATACCATGTAACTCTCACCAGGAAACCATACAATGACAATTCTGAAGAGATCCGATGCCTAAATAATTCCTTTAACGTATCGTATATTATAGTATTAAACTTTTACTGTGGAGGTACATTTGCTTACAGAAACTCCTCTAAATGATAATTCTAACTGAAAATGATATCTAATTACGTAACT
This sequence comes from Lasioglossum leucozonium, assembly GCA_028454225.1. Lineage (NCBI taxonomy): Eukaryota > Metazoa > Arthropoda > Insecta > Hymenoptera > Halictidae > Lasioglossum > Lasioglossum leucozonium. Next base: position 12,023,115 of record CM052221.1, on the reverse strand, counting down.
ATGCAAACAAATGTTCGAACTGGATACCTGACAAGCGCGCGTGTACTTGTTATCTTTGATATATGTTTTTACAGCTAGAGCAAAGTTATTCAATATAATTTAATGTTTTATTAATATTTAGAGATCCAAGTAACTTTTAAATTTTGTTATTGTTCGATCATTTAAGTTATTGAGGATATTGCTGTACAAATTGACATTGTACGCCTGGTACGATAAGATAAGAACCGAATACAATGATATCGACCGATAGATAATAATGGTTTCCTTTATTTTTTCAGTTTAATAACAAGACTATCTTCAAGAAAAATTCAAATTCTCCACTTTATCAATGTAAGTAATACGATTTCTTATATAACTATTGCATGTAGTCTATTTATTTTTAAACGAGTAGTTTGGTTCAGATTTTTTTTCCTTTAACTTTAAGAGTTTCTTCTTCTTTTTTATTTGTTTTTTTTTATCCAATAACTTACACTTGTGTTAAAGTGCTTGCAACAAGTTTCACAATGAATAAAAGTAGTTTCAAGGATTAATCTAGTACTTTACATTTTTCAAATAATATTGCAGGATACTATATCAATGAGTAGTACTGCACAAAAACTGCTACTTTGATTTCTTTGTTAATTTAGAGTTATATTTTTATTGTTGCCTTTACTATTAACTAAATTAAATAAGCTAGTATTTTTTTTGTACAAAGTTACTTTCCAGAGAAGAGAGTTTGTAATTACATCGTAGAGACTGTTGCAGATAGTGATATAAATTGTTTCGATAAGAAATACCCGCTTTAAATGTATTGTATTCGTTATGTATAGCTTATATATACTCTATACATTATTTGTAGAGATAAATATTAATGATAATCGTATCGATTCTTTAGAGATAAAATATAATTACATTTAAAGCTGAAACAATAGCGTAATTTATTTATCAATGAAGTATGAGTTGTGCCTATTTAATGGTTAGGTATTCTTCGAATGTGACATCTTTTACGATACTGTATATTCAATGGCTATACACAGATGTGTGTCTCATTTGATATGCAGTAATCCGTGCAATATTTATTTGCATAATATTTAGTAAGATTGTTCAAGTTACACAAAGTGCCCTCGATTAGTTATTTAATCATTTGCGCATTACATAAAAATTCATTCATCATCCACAGGTAAATATAACAAATATTTCTTGCTTATTTAGCGAACTGTCTAATAGTGTAGGATTTTATTCTGATTCGAAGAGTGTTCGGGAAGTTTTCTATATTTCTGGATGAGAAGTAGCTTCATCGACAACTACCAGCAGTATTTCGTATGCCAGCAATGGCGATGCAGAAGGTAAATTTCACAACTGGCCACAGTCAATGAAATAACAAATGTTATTACCTTACTACTCGACGATGTTGTTAGAAAATGTTTGAGAAAGAAATTATGTAGATAAATGTTTTGTGGATTACCTATCTAAATAGTATACAGGATGTCACAGACAGTTGCTTCGTAATGGCAATGAAGAATAACAATTTACGATCGATATAATGACAAAACTTTTCATTTCAAACAAATGCATACAATGAGGAAACAATCAATTTGAAATCAATCTTAATGACGCAACATCCTGTGTACACAACATGATATATGAAGTATAGTTTTTTAGTAATCAAGTTTTTGCACATACTTGGACTCATTTATTTTTATTCTTTACAAAATTACAAGATAACAATACTTGTGTACATTATGCAAGTCAGTATTGCGACAAATGTTATTTTCAAAGAAGTTTTTCAGTTTTTGCAGAGAAATATAAGATAATGACCCTTAGGAATATTGTTGGATACAAAAAGAACGTGCCAGTCTCTTTTATATTAATTTAGAATTTATGTGACATTAAATGCACTGGTTTAATTGAAATGTTTTATTTGGGGTACACATACATAGGCACATCTCAAAAAAGAAAGTTGTTCTACTTTGAAGCTGTATATATTACACATTTAAAGTAGTTGTATCCTGTTCTACTACCTTATTGCATTTTGCTTGCCATATGAAAGATTTAATTTGCGAGTAATGCGGCGATACAACCGATAGGAGAGAGAGAGAGAGAGGAGCATTATTGTATAATAAGAGGGGTTTCTTTCCTTTGTTGTTAATTGCACTTCTATTTTAGCTACTTTCATTCATCTTATTACTAATCGAATAGAAAGTAGTGGTTACGTATTGTTTTGGTAAAAGTAGATTAGAATATTTTACAAATATTCGCTTTTGCAAATTTGCTTTTCTACTAATGCATACTTATTCGCATGGCTTTGGTATGTCGTGATTGCCCATATTTATTGCCAAACCATATGTATATTTCTTTTTTTCATTTTTCTTTGTACATGCCTTTAAATGAAATTGTGTTTCAGTCCTGTTGGAAATTCATAGCATCTATTAAATCTAATAAACAATAAACGTGAATGTATATGATGATAAGTATGGGCTTTTGAAAGAAGCATGAATTGTACTACTTGCTTGTTATATACGATGATCATTTTTTAGATGAGACGACAAGGTCAGGACGTCATGCAGGTTAACCTGGCGGGTATCAGGCGAGACATTGTTAATCTTGCTCACAACTACAGCAATGCACAGGTAATTTAACAACATTTGCTCATAATGCTCTATTCTTGTGTTTAATAAAAAAAATATCTTCTACATGACAGAAAGCTGTACGTAAAGCCACCAGCAACGATCCATGGGGTCCGAGCAGCACACTTATGGCAGAGATTTCCGACCTAACATACAATGTTGTGGCTTTCACTGAAATCATGCAAATGTTGTGGAAAAGATTGAACGATCATGGTAAAAATTGGCGGCATGTGTACAAAGCTTTAGTTCTCTTGGAGTATCTAATTAAAACAGGATCAGAAAAGGTTGCACAGCAATGTAAAGAAAATATTTTTGCCATCCAAACTTTAAAGGGTAAGTTGTTTCGTCTAATATAGTATAATAATGTAATATAAACTTTTATGACAAGCTTCTTTTCATTGTTTTTAGATTTCCAATATATGGAAGGGTCTAAGGATCAAGGTGTGAACGTAAGAGAGAAAGCAAAGCAACTAGTGGCCTTATTAAAAGACGATGAGAGATTAAGAAACGAACGAGCTAGAGCGCTGAAAGCTAAAGAAAGATTTACACAATCCGTTAGCGGGTTCGGAAGCGATGGATTAGATGCTATGTCACCAGTGAGCAGCGATGTATGTCCCGTAAAACTACTAATAAAAATATTAAGCAATTGTGTTATTATATAAAAATGACGATACTTTACTGATTCAGTTCCAGGATTGGGAGCCGTGTCGTCTGGGATCCGAATCTACTGCTAGACGTGCGTATTAATATCAATATATTTTATACAGTGTGTCTTTTTCGTAAACTGAGAACGCAGGAATATCTCGTTGATCATCAAACTTCAGCCAGCGGAACGGGCAATATTTGTCCATCTAATACAGCTGTAGCAGTATGCGTGAGTTTAGCAGTACGCAACTCAATGTATGCGCGAGTGTGGCTAGAGCTATCAGTGTGCCGCTTTTTTAGTAGTAGTTAGCTCAAGCAACGCAGGATGCGGCTAAATGATATGTAGAAGCGGGTACGGGGTGATAAAAATTTTTTCATCCGAAACTTTGTTTTCAAGAAAGTCAACGGAGAATCACCCGCTGTCCACGCTTGTACACGTTATTCGGCCGCACACACTGTATCTGCTCGTTTCCGTTGTGCTGGTGCACAAAATTCTCTCCGCCGTCCGAGGGTTAAAGATGAACTGCCGCATAAAAAAAGATACATTGTATAATTTTGCATGCAACATACAAGTAACTATAATCTGTGCGCTGATTAGCCGAATTGGAAGCTGCAAGGCCACAAACAGTCGGAGAGGAGGAACTGCAATTGCAATTGGCTCTGGCAATGTCTAGAGAAGAGGCGGAGCAGGAAGAACAAAGAAGACGCAGCGACGACGTCAGACTGCAGTTAGCTCTCAGTCAGAGCCAGCAAGATTTTAAGTTAGTGTCAGTTACTGCAAAACTTCGAATATCGGAAATATCTTGCGCTGGAATATCAGAGATAAGAGTCTAGATTAATTTCTTGCCTAAGGATACAAATGAATTTCAGAGCTCCGCAAACCGAGAAACAAAGTCACATGCTAGACTTATTGGACGTTAATCTCGGAGAAGCCAGCGGCGGAGCCAATGCACAAACTGATCCTTGGGGTGTGCCCGTCACCGCACCGCCACCCAGACCACAGGTATATATGCTCTTCGATTGAACTATACTTGCGCATTCGCTTATTGCATGCTAATACGATATTGCGTACTCTTTGCACGTTGCACAACAGTCTTTGGATTTGTCTCAGTTTTATATGTACAAGGTATGTCTGGCCAATGCAGCAAAGGATACTATAGCACTGTTGTGCTATGCCCCGAAACTTATGGAAAAGTTACAAAACCAGACTAACTTATCGGTTTTTATTCTGTAGCCACAAAACGATCCATGGAGCGCCCCCACTACAAGTAGTACGTCACCCATGGTCGACCCATGGGCACCTGTACCGCCACAAAGACCATGTAAGACACTAAGAATTACATAATGAGTCATAAATCGTTTCGTCGATCAACCTGCAGAACAGTTATTATACTTACGCATAAAATGCACTGTCTATTTATAACATGTTCAAATATCATCGAAATCGGAGGATAGGTAGCTATTCTGCAGACCCATCTTATTTTCTAGCGATTAACTGATTCGTTCAATTTCAGCGGCTGCTATTGATCCATGGCGGGCACCCGCACCTTCGCCTGTACCAGTTACATCTCCACCTACAGCGGATCCCTGGTCTCCTGTGCCCGCTACCGCCGAAGCTGAAACAAATAAGAAACCAGTAAATTTTTCCAAACATTAAAGACTACGCTTTACGTTTCCACGCTAGCATGTTTCAATTCGGAACAAACGAATTTGGGTATTTCAATGTATCATTGTTTCAGGCTGGACGAGAGGGTGCAACATCTGCTTCTCCGTCTTTCAACAACTCCACCCTAACGCAGAACATAGGCTTCGCGGCGCAATCGCCGCAGAACATTGGCTTTGCGGCGCCATCGCCGCCAAACATAGGCTTTAATCTGCCTACTACTTCGAACTCTTTCAACGCCACGAGCAACGGATTCAACGGCACCGGGTCTAGCTTTAATAATTTCCCAGCGGGTAATCAAAACAATTCTGGAGTCAGTCCGCTGAGCGACCTAGATGAGTTCGATGTAATTACTAACAGAAATAAGCTTGGATCTAGTCCACAACCAGTAAACAATGGTATTGTTATTGTTTTATTTCTAATGAAGAGTATAGTCTATCCTACGGGACGAGGCGGTGAAATACCAGCGTACTACATCCTTTGCTAACTGTCTGAGGAGGGTAACTTCAACTCTGTCGCACTCGAATGGTTATATTTACGTCCACTGCCTCGTCTCGTTAGACAGACTATAGTTTTGTAGGCGTTGTAAAGCCAAATCATTTCATTAGCATTAGCTTTACGGGACGCGTTCTAATACTTTTCATTTACAATTATTGAGACTGTAAAGATGCATCCATGAGGAATTATTCAACAAATTTATTTCGTTGGGTGTATATTATAAAAAAAAATTTTTTCTAAAGTAATATGAAATAGTCACTTTAAGTGCTTCGTAAACTTAATGTTAACTATCTGCGGTATGTTTCAAATGTCCGAAGTGAAATGTAACGCCCACAATGCTACGTATTGTGTATTAATCGTGAGACACAGGATCAATTGAAACAATTCTTGTAGGAGGTTCGCTATCACCGGATCCATTCGATTTGGGAGGCATAGGCGAAAATCTTCCTACGAGTACGGGAGCTGTTAAAAAGACACCACAGTCGTTCCTCGGGGAGAACTCTGCTCTGGTTAACCTTGATAATCTCGTCAGTACTTCTGCGATTAAACCAGCCACACCAACACCTACAGGTAACGTTTCAATTAAAATCGATAATATTGAGTAATCATTTTTCATCTCGGAAAAAATCGCCGGATTTATAGAAAAATTTTAATATACCATTCGAACGTGAACACAAAATTCTAACCTTTAAAATATTTAAACTTTGTCAAAAGCAATGTGTTTTTTTTTTTTAAACGTATTCTGTCTGCAAAATAGCATTTCATTGGGAATAAATTCGTGAGTATCAACAAAGTGATTAACTGTATACTGCATGAGTGCATGACTCAATTGTTGTATTTGAAGAAAGTACAAAGATTGTTTTTGTAAATCTTCTTTTACAGTGAAGACTGACGATGTACTGTTACAGGTTTTGACCGGACTGTACATACACACGTGTGAACTGAATGCATTATTTTTACAGTTTAATGAATGCGTTTAGCCTTAAAATGAATTGTTTCTTATTCTATTGTAATATTCTTGCGATACGTGGAATACAAATAATTGTCGAGTATAGACTAACGTTGCAAACGATTTTCCAGCAACCATCTCGTATTCAGCAAATCCATTTGCGACGGTAACACCACCACCACCCCGTCCTACGATCAATCAGATTCGACAGGACCCTTGGGCAGCGAATGCACCTACTACAGCGAATCCGTTCCTCTCGTAGCTCGGCAATAGAATTGTCGATGACGTCAGTCGATAAATCAAGAGCACCGTGGTTTAAAAAGTATTCGAGGTTTTTAGCGGTAACCCTGTACGGTATAAGTTTCTCGCTCGCTATAAAATAGTTTTATTTCAAAATATAGGCGACACACACACAAACACACATACACAGACAGAGAGACGACAGAGTGAAAACGTCCTATCGCAATAAAAAAAGAACAAAAAAGAAAAAAGATATTCTGAAGACGCTAGTTTTAACATTTGAAAGTAATACGAGTCTTTTACGAATGATTAAAGCGACCACCACCGACGACCTGTTAGGTCCTCGAATTGATCAGTGAGAAAATAGAAATGTTTAAAGAAGTACGCTAGTGGGCTCCGTTCAAAGTTTCAACAATGGACACGGCTAACATCGACGTTTATTTTTACATAGCAATCGAGACAGTCTAGCGAACATTTATTTCTATCGTGCTTATTGCGCAGAAGTGTTTTTTGCGTCCGCTACGATCGAATCGCTTGTAGATTAATCGCGTAAAGACGATGAATGGGGAACTGTTTCGAGGATAACGATGGACGCGCAACAAACGGGAAAACGATGTGGTGTAAATTAAATCTTCGGATGCTTGCGCGACCCCAAGGTGTATAACTAGATTTTATAATCACCTTTTTCATATATAGTATATTTTTTAAGTATGACTCGATTTGACTCGGTAATAGGATAGAATCATTGAACAATATTTTTGGCGGACTATAAGACGTGAAGCGGAGGGACGATGGTAGCAGTGGTCGACGCGTCATGAATCAATTTCTTTGTCCTTGTATTTATATATATATATATACGTCTTTTTCTACGGCTAACGAGATCGTGAGACTGTAATCGTGATTTGCAAAAGCATATTATATCGAACAGGGTTCTTCGGTTTGAAGTTCATACGCTTAACAATGTGCATCGATCGCGGCTCGTAACAAAAAGAAACAAATTAATATACATTCGCGTTGTAGCATGCTTTTTAAGTGTGAAAGGTGGAAACATATTTTGCTCTCCGTGAACTCGTGCGAAAGAACGTTTAAAATAAAAATGCATTTGTTTTTAACTTGGTCGGAGACATCGTTGCAACACATTCCATTCGAACACACAGTCTTGATAAATAAATGTACATCGTTTATCGTATATAATGAAGAAATTATATGTTTATGTACAATATACAATTTCCTCATTGTGGAGAAAAGAATTTATATCTTACAAATGTATACGGGTCGGTGTGAATCACTATTGAAATCAGTGGGTCATTTTGTCATACAAAATGGCCTTGTAAATGGAATAACAGACTGCTAAGTATCCTGCTGTAATAAAAAATATATCAGAACACACATACATATAATATATGTAACTTGCCAGAGGATCATTTTATTGAATCATTTTCTGTGAAAATAGATGATTCGTTAAAATCAAGTTGTCGTAACGGGAATGGTTGTGAAATAGTGACTAGACTGTGGATGTTTATGCAAATACAAGTCTTCATCATTCGATCTGGAAATGACATTCAAAGTCGATTTTCTTTCCGAACTTTCTCAGACTAAATAAAATTCGGCACAAAATCCACAGCCTATTGTTAGTACACTAATGTGTATCCTATGAACGGTTTTACGGGTTCAAATGACTTATCACACGAGTTCACGAGACGCAACGAAAATGTGCTTCCACTTAAATACTCATTTTGCTGTGAGAGACGTGTATGCTAGTAAAACAATGTGTCGTTCGCTGATTATTCACTGCGTTTATCAATACCTCGAGGTACTTGCGGACGGGGCAGTCTGAAAGCAGTTCACTGCAAAATGTAATGCTGTCTTTTACATGGGTAACGTACGAGTCCAGTTTAGTTTGTGAGATTTCACATACGTTTCATTCCGACGACCGTTCAAACGTTATTTGCACAGGCTTCGTGCACTGCTGAGAAACAAGCGTGGGCTGGAATGCATTTTCTTATCGGTAAGGAGTCGCTGTTTACTAAATCGAAGCGTTTTATAATTTCATGGAAACTCACGTGTCGACGCCGGGATGGGATACAAGTATGAGGCGTTTTTACTCGTTCGATAGTCAATTTAACCTGTTAACCGAGAGAAGGAAACGATACGGGTGAATACTATTTATATTAAATGCAAGCGCTACGATGCCGTTTGTTAGGAGAATCATTATTAGATGGTGGAATTTATGCAATATATAGCATTCATTTATATGGATAGAATGAAATTTGATGAGATTTTTATTTCGTTTTAAATTAGGATTAAAATTGATTTGTATATTCTGGATTTTAACGGATCCACGACGTTTGTACGAGCGTCTATGAAAGTCGAAGTAGAATAAATAATTAATTTATAAAAACGAAAGAAAAGACACGCATCTTGATGGATTATTTCATCAATAAGAATGTTTCTCAAAACATGATATCTCCTGGTTTTTATGGATTAGACTATGGGTGTTTATATTTGCATAAATGTTCGTAGTGTTAATTATTCATAAATGAGACACTAGGAAGCTGCGAAAAGTCAAATAGGAACGACGAGCTAACTCGTCTTCCCCGGTTAACAGGTTAAGGATATCAAGTATAATCTGAGGACAGTAAAGTGAATCGCATTAGCTTTCGTTCCACACGAGGCAATTTACAATTGTACCTTGATTTATATAATGAAAGAAGAAAAAAAAACGAGAAATTGTAAATACGTTTAACAGCATATCGTTCCCCAATTGTCATGTCAACTTCTTTTCGTCTATACACGATGGACGGTATATGGGATACTTTTAACGAAGCCTGAAAGTGTTTTCTAACATCGTTCGCTCGTTCTTTCCCGTTTTATCGAGGAAAACGTTGCTGAATTCGTTGGTTTTACATCGATACTTTCTACGCTCGAACGAGCGCGTCTCCGTTGACGGCTCAGCGGGAACACGACGGTACGACACTCGCCATTTTTACCCTGTTAACCGGCCGATTTTCCAAATTCTGAAATTATACAAATTTTGTATCCACTTCCGGATGTAGCCATGCGCAATACAAGGCCACCAAACTCGACCGTATCACTGCCATTATCAGCGATATACAAAGTACAAATGACTTGAACTGTATCAGACTGATAACGGTACCATTCACGAGCTACAGGCCACGCAGAAATGGCTTTCTGTAAAACTATCAAGAGTCCGGGATCAGAATGACTGGATATAATAGCTCCCAAAACTATGCTGGACTTATAAAATACAACTGTTAGCTCTATACAAAATTCATCAAAAGCAAATTGAAAGCTAATCAGATGTATATAAGTGTTAACTAAGCTTCACTAGGATGTAGCAAATCAACAGAAGAAGCTCAATCTGAAGAGAGACCTCGACCGAGCCCGCTAGCCATGCATAACTGAAATAACTTAATACTTGGATCTGTGGCAGAGATGTGCGATGTCATAGCATTCAAGAATTACTAATTGAATTAACGAGGACACGAAGTTACGGAAAGATAAAGTCAAACTACTAATTAACCCGTCATCCCCGGTTAACAGGTTAATGACGATAGTCGACAATCAAAACGCGTGTATGTATTTATTAGCGAGTTCTTTATTTAACACGTTCAGGACGGATGACTCAATTATAAATCACGTCGCTGAACCGAAGACATCGCAACAAGAGCCGCGACATCGATCAACACCGATTCTTAAAATTTTCTATATCTATTGGTCCGAGTTCTGTCCTGGATGTGTTAAAGGACTACTTTGCAGGTAGCGTGAATACCGACCCAGCATTTCCTTTTTTGAAGCAATTAACGCATTTTACAATTTTTATACAAGAATACAACATTGGCAAATGGGGGAACAGTGTTTGCCTGCTTCTAATTGAATCGTACACGATCAATTACACGCGCGATTCAAATTCTGTTATAAGTGAAATATTGCTTAAATAATTCCATTGTATTATTCTTCGTTAAATTAATCGTTTCTGTTGCATTATGCATTTTCAACATACTTGCTTCTATGATTGAAACTGTATATTTAATATGTATTTATCCGAATGTTCGCGAAAATATGAAGTTATTATGTGATAGGAATGTAAGTCACTGTGTATACCACTCGAAGTTGTGTTACACTGATTTAATAGTCTGCGTTCACCGCCTTTGTAGAAACATTCTTGTATTTAAGCGAACGTATCTTTCGCGTCTGGAATTCGACGTCCTTGAACTACTAAATCTTTTATTTTCGTTTACTAAAATGATCAAGCCACTTGTTTCCTTCTTTTTTCTTTCTACTTTTTGTACAAAGCAATAGATTGGTATTCTACTGTACGTACATGATGTGATGCACGAGCTTCATTTTTGCGCGAACAATGGAACACTGTTTAGTTTTTAGTGTTGGTGTAAGTGCAGAGCAAATTCAAAGAACATTTAAGAATGAATATTATATATTTTAGTAGATTATATTATTATTATTATTATTATTATACAAATAAATGTAAAAATTTTTAATTTTTCTGATTAAATATTTAATTTGCAGTTTCCTTGTATACATCTTTCCTCTATACTGAATGTAAATTACGATTTTCTAGTTCGAAAGCATTTATAAGGTGAAGTAATGATTATTATTTCTATGGCGTGAATCACATAAAAACAGTACACTTGAATACTTATGTTGGATCTGAAGGTACAGAAGCGCTACACGATCCTGCAGAACAAACTGATAGAATGGTTACTTGTTTTATTGTATCAATCCTTTATAATTGCGTGACTTCTTTTCTGTACATAATTCTGTGTGCCCGTATACAACTAAGGTAGTCAATTTGTTCTATTTGTCATTTGCTCGTGTCACGAAGTAAGGAAATTAAAAATAATGCGGATCACTCTTATGTGCAACACATTTTATTTTAAAGAGATGCTTCGGTCGAAGAACTTATAGTAACTGGAGGAAGGAAATACGAGCGAACTTGACTATGTAATTGTGCTATTTCAGGGTCTTCCCTTTCTAAAGCTCTGAGTAATTGTGCAAACTGAACCGTACCTGTAATGTATGAAAGACTAATAAATTATTTGTAAGGAAACAAATCTTTGACTTAAGACTGTATAGAATTTACCTTCCCGTCCTTCTGCAAATCCATAGTTCTTAATAACATCCATTTGAATTTGAACAACGATGGGAAATACGAATTGCATCATTTTCAGCATTTCATTTCCAGAATTTTCCTTTGCTTCTGTCAGTTTCTGAATATTCTCTGCAGTACTCAGTGCTGTTAAAACGTCTGTCAGAACAGCTAAAGAAAAATCATCGAATACGACTCTTAGACAAATTGATATAAATTTCATTACGAGTGATCATTACGATTGATTCATTACGAGATGATGCTTGAAATGTTAAATACCTTTCGCTATTTCCGGAGTAAAATTGGGCATAGTAGTCATTGCACAGGCAGATTAATGCGAATGAACGTGTCAATATAATAATTTAGACAATTTAAACAGCTGTCTAGAATTACGAATTGCAATATTGTTGTTCAATACGGTTTTTTACAATACTGAAACTGTTTCATTTTATGATTCTGAATACATTCGAGTCCTTATTATTTTATTCTAAAGGATATTTGTTTACTTCTTACTGCTGACTTTTAGAAATGTCAAAACAATGTAAACAATACACCAATTCTAGAGGGCGACACAGGTTACAGTTTATAGAATCAGAAAAATTTGTTTTCCTGCAGTTTCATTGGTCGTCCACTCGCTGTTGTGAAATAGTCTGCCAATCACTAAACTGTGCAGGATAAGAAATTGATAACAGTCAAGAAAACCTGAGAAAACCGAAAACCTTGCAGTTATGAAGTCGTTACTGTAAGTAAATTGTAAACACACAACAGAAAATTAGGTTAAAAAAAATATCAAAATAAATATATGGCAAATGATTTATGAAAATATTTCATAGAACGTTCAATCTTATTAGAAGATTGCATTGTTTCAGGAACATTCGATAAAAATACGTTAATAAAATCATCCACAATGAGCCTAGACTACGATCAAATACTTCTAAAAATTTTTTTGAAAGAGAAGGTCAATTTCTTTGACACAATTTTTGGATTTCTTCATCGAAAGTAAGTGATCGTACTGCGGCTAGATTTATCCATACATTGTATATTTTTAATATAAGATATGTCGCCGGTAGAAAAGAGTGATCTTTGATTCAATCACAGTACAGATTTTTACGATGAGTATGGTCCAGATAAGAAATCGGCTCTTCCACCCGGAGAAGCGGAGAAGGCGGTATTAAACAGTTTTAGGAAATGGAAGAACATGCCCAAGTTTCAGTATCCGAGTATAGACCCGCAGAAAAATCATAATTCTAATGCACAGACCATCAAAAGAACTGAAAACGATACGATGGTGGTTGCAGAAGAAACTGATCCTCAAATTGTACAAGAAGTTGAAGTAGAAACCAGCGTAGAACCACAAATAGAAGACAAACAGATTCATTCGAAAGGCAAGGATAAAGTTTCTGATAGTTATAATGGTGCAGTAAGGGATAGCTATACATGGTCACAGTCCATTAATGACCTGGACGTTCTAATTAAACTGCCTCATTCTATAAAGACTGCGAAGGAACTTAGAGTTAATATAGAGTCAACGTTCATCCAAGTAGATGCAAGAATACCAATACTTCTAGATAGCGACTCGGAATGGCCCGTAATTTTTACTGGAACGCTTTGTCATAAAATTAAAAAAAATGAATCTGTATGGACAGTTGTACCTAGCAAACATATCAGTGTACGTTGAAACACCAATTAATCGAACTGCCTTCTTATTGTTGCAGTCTAAAATAAAAGGTATTTTTTTTATTTTAGATTCATTTTGAGAAAGCATCTGAAAGGTGGTGGGACGCTTTGCTTGTTGGTGAGCCAAAAATTGATTTAAGTAAAATTGATTGTTCGAGACATCTCGATGACATGGGATTAGAGGAGCAAATGAAAGTTCAAGAGCTAATGTGGAATCATCAGCAGAAACTTCTTGGCAAACCAACATCCGAGGAAATTGTGAGCATAGTCTTTGTCTTTTGATTTTTTACCAAATGGAAGCTTTCACACCCGTAACTGTAAATTGTTTATTTATAGAGAATGGAGAAGATTTTGAAAAAGGCATGGAATGCAAAAGGTTCTCCCTTCGAAGGCACACCGTACGATCCTTCGGTTCTAAAATTTAGTAACTAATTAATGTGATTTTGTATTCAAATAAGTGGTAGTACTTAACAAATGATTTTGTATAATGGTCGAGGAGTTTATGCGCATGCGAACCTGTTTTTACATAACTACAAATCACAATGCGTCCATGCTTCGGCGCAAATGGACCAATATCTCTCAAAGTAATTTTTCATATTACTCATTTATGAGAAACGGTGGTCAAGTTTCATGCCCTACATAAAATCTCGTATTTTTTATTAGATTATTTGGCAGTACATCTGAAAAAAATTCTCCATCGTATGTCTTAAATTAATAACATAGAAAAATTGATCTGCAAAAAATATCTGCTCTTATCTGCGATATAAAAATTTTTTTATAGGTAATAAGCCGAGTTAGGGTTAGTAGATTAAAAATTTTTGTTTGTACATAAAAGTCTGAATATATACAACAATGTTTTTTAAATCTATAGACTGAAAGTCCATTCGATACAGCGCAAAAAGTGTATATTGAAAATGAAAAGCTGTTGGAAGGTGAAGATCAATGTAAATGACAAGTTAATTTATGGTTAACAGGTTCATTTTATTTTTTATTAGAAACATTAATTGAATATATAGTATGTTCTTATAAGAAATTCCATCCGGCCACCTATTCACGATCCTATTGAGAAACGAGTTCAAAACAAACGGAAGTAACGGAACCGTGCTACGATATAATAATGTAATACTCGTACGTTATTAAGCCGTGCATGTTAAAGAACTATAAAGATCCTACTTCGTTTATTTAGCACCATCGCAGAGCTACGATCGAATTAATTAACGGTACATGAACAATTGCCCAATTTGTTTACAAGAAGAGCTAGATTAAAAAAAGTTCAATTTTATTTTTCAACCGATCAGAATATTTTATAAACGAGAATCAATGAAAATGAGTGTGTTCACGCGTGCATTGTTGAACTTTTAGGAATTTTACGAGTAAATTGAATAGCGTAAAACTCGTTTCGAATTATAATATTGTAGTATTTAACGGCGCCTAAGTTTAAAAAATTTCGATTTTATTGGATAACGCGTGTTGCAGTAAATTGCTCTCCGCTGTGTAATCATTGCAAACGCTTGGTCTCCGAAAGTCGTAATGCATTGTACGCACTGATTGTTCGATGCAACAATCATCCAACTGGACTAGTAAAATTCCGGCGAGCAATTAAGGTCGAAGTGGCATTAGCCGCGCAAAAATTCCCGGTACCTGCATGTCCGCGATTTTATGAACCCGCAGGTACGCAGGTGGTTCTCGCCGGTGATCTATCGTCGACGGAGAGAAAGAGAGAGGGGGAGAGAGAGAGAGAGAGGATTACCCGCGGATCAATATTAATCAAACACGGCAAAAAGGTGAATCTCGCGGTAGCCAAGGCTGCCGAGGATCTGTGAAGCGAACGGAGAGCCGCACAGAATGCAAGGAATTCCTCGCTTTTCCCCGGTGTCTGCTATGGCACCGACTTTATCTCGGTGGTGGGACTGTTTGGTAAAGGAACAAGGCAGGAATGCTTTATAGTAGCAAGTAGACAACCGAGCGCAACGCTGTTCTCATTTCCCCTGCATCCCCTGGCACTGACGTGCCACCATTGTGCTGCCATATTTCTCATTTCCACCTGAAACACTTATTAATGTTAATATTAAGGATTTTATCGATCGAAATTTTTATATCATATATGTGAAGAATTATCGGCGCAAGGTTCGATCAGTTAAAACAATTAGCTATGTTATGTTCTTTAAAACGTTACGATTCGGATGTGAATCTGTACAACGTTTATTTGGCCACGTTTGCTAAAAATTGTGAAGGAACAGGAGGTGGTGTTTCGTCCTAGACCCGCTGGAGGACTCATCGGTGAGGCTATCCAGCGGGTAACTTCTTAATGTTGCCCGGTGCAAATATCGACTGTTCGCAGGTGTTTCGGAATTATCTGGCCTTCAAGCTACTGAGAAGTATACTGTTTTGCTGATCATCTTTACTATGTCATCTTGAAAATCTTTACCTAGTAAAAATGGGAACTCGCATTGAATTTTTGCTGTGCGTTTAAGTTCTTAAGTAGGGTGATTTGCATCTTATCATGCATAGTTTACGACTAGACTGCGGATTTTTATGCGGAACAAAGATGTCTGTATTAATTGCAAGATAAAACAGCTATACGGTATGAAATACGGTGAGCGGCTCAGAATCGTACGCGTCGAGGAATTCGCGCACTTGCGTGCGTCGAAGTCTCCGACGTATCGGCGGAGCGCAGGTTTCGCCGCACCGTGGTTGCAGGGAATGCGGGACACGCGTCCGAAAGACGTTCCCGAAGGAAAAATCGGTTCCCAGGGACCCACTCACCGCGTGCGATTCCATTATCCCGTGGGGGAAGCCAATCGACGAGTTCGTGTGTGCGTGCGTGCGCGCGCACGAGCGTGTGCAGAAATGCGTTCGCAGCGTTCTCGATCGTGGCTTCGTTCGGCGTTGGAGCAGGTACGTTGAGCACCGCTGCGGGTAAAACACAGGTAATATACCTGCCCGGGGCTACGTGCATCCCCACCTTGGGTCCGGTTCTCTCTCCTTGGTCGACTCTCGGCTTTTCTCCGAGGTGAGTCGGGCCGTTAGTGTCGTTGTCGTAGGAGAGAATGGTAGTAATGCGTATCGCGGAGTATCGTGCACCCTGAAGGACGTCCTGATCGCCGAGCGAGCCAGTACCTGCGCTGCCTTGTCCTCTCTTCTTCTTCCATCGAACGACGGATCTCGCGCGGTATTTGCCAACCCACGATCCTGTGATCAACGTTGATCGGGAACGCGCTCGATCCGACCAGGGAAGGATATTTTCGCGAAGCTGGACCGATTCGTGAACGGTTCGTGACCTGTTTCGTGTGGATACCCCTCTCCCCCCTCTCTCTCTCTCTCTCTCTCCCTTTTCTTTCCTTCTTTCTCGTCTCTTTTCGTTCGGATCGCGCGGATGCTCGACAACCTCGAGGACGACGACGACGACCTCTGTTCTCGACATCGTAGCTGCTCTTCGGTATCGTCACAGTGGTACCGTGTTAGGTGAACTTAAACGGAGCGTGGTGTGCCGTCGATACAGCGAAATCGGTAGATTAGAAGAGAGAAGAGGACACGCGTTGGTTAGTTTGAGAGGAAGAAGAAGAAGAAGATAAAAAGGAAGAAGAAGGACAAGAGGATACCAAGATGCCCTGTTCCGCGGTGACGCTGTCCCTCGCGACCATAACCGGTATCATTGCCAGCGGCCTCCTCGCGATCGCCTTTTCCACCGACAACTGGCTCTACACCGAGGTCAAGCGCGCCCAAATCCAGGTTCGTAAGATCCACTTGTTAAAAGCGCAATTTCTCGGTTCGATAACGTCCCACCGCACGCTCCCCGGGCCCGCCTAAGGCCCGAGTCTGCCACGTTGGGCCCGACGAGAGATCCGACTCTACTGGTAACCCCGTTATTTAATGGACAACGTGTTCTCCTCGTGATTTTGTTGCTTTTCGTCTGGGTCCTCGTTCGGCGACGTGACTCTATTCCACGATTCAGTATTTTCACGAGATTCGGAGAAAATTCTGGCGAATCGACTGGTTTTTGGCTCGGACGCGACTGTTCGGAACACTGGTGTGTTGCGATTGGTGATAGGATATTCTTAAAGTGTTAAAATTAAGTTAACACTTGTACCGTATTTTATCGGGTATGTCGCGACTCGAATGGCCCTGTATGGCCGAAGTATGGCGTGACCGATTTCCAAGCTGGTAAATTTTCGAACGTGAAATCAGGGCTCTCGTCGGACACCGAAATGTCAAGGCTTAAACTTTAAGTGAGACCTATTAAACTTTAAATGAGACCTATTACTAATTTCTCCTACGAAGCTACGAAATTTATTAATTATTTTCTTAAATAGATCTCACAGATTCTAAAAACCACCTGCATTTGTTACAAGTAAGAGTATACACAAAATTCATTGGCGAAACGGAAGAATTGGAAAAAAATTGCGTATGGTACAAGAGAGAGCAGCCCGTTAATTTCGAGTGTCTAGAAAATTGCTATGTTCTTATTAAACGAGCCAGACCGGAAGTGGAATCTCCTCGGCTTCCGTCGTCCTTGTCACAGGTGAACGTTCGGGTCGAAGGTCAAGTTCATCCTCGAGGGCCTTGCGAGTCTGTTCGAAGGAAGACGTTCTCACGAATCTTTCGTGAAATATTCCACGCGGAAGCCGTACCACCACCTTCACAGCGAATGATACCGTTCTTCCGCGGCAGTACCGAGCATTATGGGAGATTCTCACTCTCGATTCTCGTGAAATTTTCATGGAAGCGCACTCTTGCTCCGAAACCTTTACAATTTCCACAAAAATCTCACTTCGAAACAATGATACATCTCTGTGATACAATTTTCTTAGCCGTTTTGAAAATTTTTCCATTTCTTTCCGGCACGCAGAGGTCCGAAATTTTTTCCGTTCACATAATTGCTGTGCATTCTTGAAGCGAAAGACAGGAGCAGTACTTTCTTTAAGCCCGGAAAGATTTCAGCGATCGTCGGATGGTACTTTTACAAGATAAATAAATCAGTTTTTCTTCCCCGACTAAAATATCTATCGATTCGCGGGACAGGAATGAATTGCACGCGGTGATTCTACCGTAGAAAGTATGGTATTACAGAGATGTTATTTTCGAGATACTTTCGAGCACACAAGTCTTTACTTTCGTGGACTTGTTTTGAAACACAGTATCTCTTCGAGCGAGATTTCACAATGACTCGTTGCCGCAAAAGAAGATTTCTTCTTGATCTCTATTTTTAAGCGCATAAGTACATGCCACTTTGTCGGAAAGAATTCGCTACAACTGCACGCATAGAAACGAACGGCGGCAGCGAACGTTGTCAGAGGACACTGTCGCAGAAGATAGTGTAGCAGACCACTAAAAATTGCAATTGCTCGTACGCGTCTAAACACACCGACACGCATGCACCTCAATTTCTGCTTGTACTTGAGAAACTTCTAAAAAATTACTCGTAACACGAGCACCAATGGTGCAATCGCTTCCTTTCTTCGGGTACGAAGAAGAAATCTGTTGGTTGTCAAAAGCTGACGATGTTCTTGGGCAGGCAGGAATTTTCTGAGCGTTTAGTGGCTGATCGTGGGAAAAATGCGGGGCTTTCTCACGTGTCGTTGTGCACGAGGATCGTCAGCTGTGGAATTTAGCCGCGAATCTTTTCAGTTCGGCCCTGGGCTTGTCTCGGTCTAGCCTCCGTCATCCACGATCCACAGGAACGATCGACATTCCGAGCCGCGCCCATTTTCAGCGCGTTGACTCGACAAGTCTCGCGTTTAGCGCAGCCCGGTGCACGCGCAATCGTGCACGCGCTCGCTCTCCTTTACGGGAATCGGTCGCGCCGGATCGAGGCAACCGGAGACTTTTCTCTTAAAAAGTACCTGGATTTCGTTTGCACGCCGCTTTCCTGCGCCTCCTTTATTTGGGATTCCGAGGAAAAACCGCACTGGATCGATCCTGCAGCGAGAACTTTCCTGTCCGAATCAATGGAGAGTCGTAAGTACGAGCGACGCTGTTTGAACCTGTTCGGAACCACCTTGGTCGCCTAATCACCGAAACAATAATGCCATTCATAGAATCGAGCATCGATAATTCGAGCCTCGGTAAGACAGTTTTATTTAATATCTTTTCAACGCGTCGAAATAAAGAACCTCGATACTCTTTTAAGTTCGCCTCTATCAGCTGGGCTTTTTGAACGGACAGTAATTAACACGCATGATAACAACACCAAGTGTTTTTTTTTTTGTCATCTGAACACGTAGGCTTATGCAAAATAAACGTGTTCTCAGTTTGTTATCGTCGGTGTTGAGTTTTGCCACGATCGTCGTTTTTCAATTGTACGCGTTACGAGCGTCGGTATATCTGGACGGTGACAAGTGAATTTCTCGGAACAGGTATGATGCGATATTCCATTCATAGCTATTGCACACTTCGTCCGTGTAAGGCTGAGGGTTGGACGGTGTTTACCTTAATTCTTAAACGCCAATCGAGTAGTAACTAATGAAGCATGCAAGAAAGTCCTTTGGGAGAGAGTTCTTACACGAAATAATGAAACCGTTCGGAGTTGATAAAATAGCGCCAGCAAAAAATGTAAAATTGAAGGCCTCGGAGGGAGCGCCGAGCAAAGAGTTGTTTTGGAGATTACTGTGATCCGGTTGGGTTAATATCGGTGGAATATTATTCGATCGTACAGGAGGCAACAGGCAGGCAGTATGACGTACGCCGCTCTGTTATTTCTAGGAGCTGGAGCCTCCGGAGCGCGTTTACCTTGGCGAGCGCAGCCGGTGCTCGCGTCCATTAGAATAAAAATGTCGGCTCGGCTCCCCCTTTTGCCGACACTGGACGATCCGTACAGTTATGTTACTTGCACCATCTCCTTCTTACAGCCAGGTGAACGATTACACCTTTCCCGGCGCGTCTGTATGTAGACGCAGACGCAGACGCAGACGAACGCCAGAGATGCCAGGGACGCGGGGAATACGCGCGTTCAACGCTCGCGAACGTCTGGTCTCGGCTGGTCTCGGCTCTTCGAACGAAATCTCCCCCTCTTCCGAGCTTATTTGGAAGCAGAGGAATCCCGTCGACCTCTGCACCCGTTTCCCTTTCGTAATATCCGACGCCGTTCCTTTTTCTATTTCTGCAACGTCGGCCTGCTGTCGCCCGTTTTCACCGATTATTCAACGATTTAGGAAACGAGACTTCCTGGCGGATTATTATTCTTTTACTGGCCGGAGCTAATTATTAATTCTCCGCCTCTTACATTTTATTTCAGTTTCCTTGTAATTTTCTATGCCGTTCTTCATTGGATTCGATAAAATCGACTATCTAATTATCAAGGGATCGGTCAACGACCATTGCCTCGCTGCAAACACCGGTTCTCGTACGATCACCGAAGTTAAACAGCGTGGGGCGTGGGCAGCGCTTGGATGGGTGGCCCTCTGCTTTTCACGTGTTGTTGGCAAAATAGGTGGTTCGGAACACTCGCCTTAATAAAAAGTAGGTTCCGCTGAAATTGGAAATTAGGCGATAGTGTGAAGAGTGGTAAAGAGAGAGAAGTTGATAAAATGGATTTGAAACTCTGAGGGGACCAAATATCATTACATACAATTATCATGGGATCGTATCTAGGGCTGCTAGAATGGGAAGGGTGGAGGGGGAGATGCTTGATTCGATAGCTACTAGGATCTTTGCATCGCAACAATCAAGCTCACGGCAAAACAAATAAATTCTGCAGTTCCAGCGAGCCAGTCCATAAAATTCCACGACTAGAAGAAGGGGGGTCGAAGTAAATAAATCAACGGGGGGTCCTAGATAAGGGTAACAAAGCGAGAACCAGGAAGATCGGCGGCCGGATACCAGCAATCGCGGTTGCCGGCGCGGCGCGGCGGCGTATGCCTCGTCGGTAAAAACCAGACCGCCACAATGAGACAAAGGAGCGTCGTTCACACGTGCACGTCGAGAAACCTTGAATCCTGAGAACCTCGGGAGCCTTGGTTTTTGATGGTCCAGTGCTCGTCAGCGTTCCACGAGATGGTCACGCTCCGAAGCGTTGGTTGATGCTCGATGGATCCACCGATTCGCGATCCTCGACGCGACTATAACATAGTTTTCTCGCGCTCGTGTCACTTCGGGCCTAATCGATCGCGGACGAGTCGACGCGTTCGGCATGATCTTCTCGGTTTTTTTGCTGTGCCGTTTGAACCGTTATCTGGAAACACGTTGATCCAACGCGAACGTGTACTCTGAGTTGTGCTCAACGCGATGCCTACGGTTCATGAACTTCATTGTCATTGGCCGACATGACTCGAAGGGATCCGACACGAACTTGGCCCTTGCGAAACTTTGATCGATCCGACGCGATCGGCATTCTGATCGAGTGACGAAAATCCTCGGAATTCGTTGCGGAACGACTTCGCGTTGCGTTAGAGGCGTGGTTCTCGGTTCGAATAGCGTTCGTTCGTTTACCGCTTGACATTCGCATTTTTATTAAAATTCGCAGAAAATTATCGTCGACGTCTTTAACGATAACATTGATTAACATTTAAATTGAAAATGCCGCTGATTATATTAGGAGGACCGAAAAGTAATCTTTCTTCAACAAGTTCGTTCACAGTTAGTTTGCGTCGAAGGACTTTTAAAAAGGGAATCGAACAGCTGCTTTTGCGCTGGCAAAAAGTGCTAGAAAATGATGGAAATTATTTTGTCGATTAGTATTTAAGATTTTTAAAATAAATAAACGTATTTCGTCAGCAAAAAAATTATTAAACATTATCCGCGTTGTTTTTTCCTGACGCGACGCGTTGCAAAACGCTCGATTCTCCGAAGAAGAGAAGGAAACGACAAAAATCAGGATCGCGAAATCGCCATAGTCTGCGTGGAAATTATACACGTGTCGCGGCAAGGACGCGTCGACCGTTCTTTTATAATTCGTGGCCTGAATCGATCTTCCGGTTATGTCACGATTTCTTCAATGGAGGCGCAATTACACCGCACCACTGCAATTCCGCCGGTCGTTGTCGACACAATAAATGCATGCTCGCGCGAATTGTAATCGGCTTGCGCAATTCTCCGAATCCCTCTGTCTTTGAATCATTTTTGCTCGCAACGCCGAACGAAATCGCTGTCGCAATGAAAAAATGTTAAAAACTCTCTGTTAATCCGTCATCCGTTGAAAAGAATCGATTCTGCGAACGGAGCATTTCTTCGAACAAAATGGCAGCCACGTTTGTGGGTGATCCAGCATTTTTACAATCAATCCGAAGATAACCTAATCGCGAACGTATCTTAATCGCTACGAGCAAAGTGAATGCTATTCCTCCGCGCAAGCCATTTCGCTAACTGATGGTCATGTGAACATTCCACCGTTGCTCGATTCAATGTTAATTCAGCTGCGAGTGAATTGTACTCGTCAAGATCAGCAATATTGTGCGCGTTGAAAATGTGGGTGTAAAGTTGGTGAATCCATTGTTCTAATTCACCGAGATCTAGGAGAGTAGCATTCGCGTACGGTTGCAAACGCCTGCCAACACTTTTATTTTTAACTATTAGAGGGACCGAAACGTAATCAAAATGTGGGTTCGGTAAATAATGAGGAGCACTGTATAATACTTAACTAACGAATGTATATATATTTAAACTTATTACAATATATGTATATGTTCCGTTATATCGATCGTACAATATTAATAATAAATTTCCAGTGTTATTGGCGCTACGGTTCGATCAATTAAAAAATTCAAAAAACAATTTTGCAGATTATTTGATAATCTGAAAATATTTTCAGATTATCAAATAATCTGCAAAATTGTTTTTTGAATTTTTTAATTGATCGAACCGTAGCGCCAATAACACTGGAAATTTATTATTATTACAATATAGTTTTGTTTCATGGACACCGTGCATCTCGACTCGTGTGTCCTTAGCCATCGACCCATTCCTTCTAGCCTCGATCCACGCGCCCATATCGATCTACCATCGACCACGCCATCGTGCAGACACAGCATGCGACCACACAAAATTCTTTTTCACTGGCGAAAAACATTTATTTATTAAAAAATTCTTAAATACTAATCAACAAAAAAGTCATTCGACGCAAACCAACTGAGAATGAGCTGATAGAAGAAATTTTTATTACTTCTCGGTCCGCCTAAATGTACGTATCTACGGTCGCAGCTTCCGATCGTGCAACGTCACGATCTACACGTATAATATACAATACAGATTCGTTGCACCAGACTTATTCGAGGCACGAGCGGAATGTCGTTTTCCGCGAGAAACCTTTACCCTGCTGCCACTTTCATTGTTGCGCAAACCGCGTGTCTAGCTATTCAAACAGCCACAGACCATTAAACGGTGGCCTCCCGGGACAATCGTGTCCGCGTATTTATCACCCTGGGCTCGACCGGGCGCGTCGCGTCCTGTCGCGTGGCGAAATCGTTCTCATAAATCGTCCTCGGCGCTCGCGTGGGCCAACGATCGGGCTCGTTGCCCCTAGTTGTTCGAGAATCCCATTTTTCGTATCGTTACCATTTTCGCTTCGACGTTCAACGAGCAATTGAAAGGTGCGAAAGGTTTCGCTCGCGCTCGGCGAACACGTTCCTCGCGATAAATATTTTCCAGCCGAAGACGGTGTAATCGGACCGACGCGACGTTTTGCTGAAACAAACCTCGCGGCTTGTATTTTTGCTCGACGACACAATGAATCGACTCCGGCGATCTTGGCAACTCGTAAATAGACTGCGGAAGTTGTGCAAATATGCGCCGCTGGTCAAATGTTTGCGGCAACCCGCGATTTCGCAACTGCGGAACGTTGTTACAGTCGACGTACGTTCCGTTCGGAACGTTATTTTATTATTAGATGTGCGAATGAATTTTCTTTTTGTGATATTTAGCCGTTATTTGCAAAGGAAGTATCCAAGATTACGTCTCGAATGTATTGACGAAAAGCAGCAACACATTGGTTCCGTCATTAGACAGCGGATCTTTATGCAAAATAAAAATTGTCTGCATCGATTGCAAGAAATAGAAACCAAATTGAATGTTCATATATTGATAACTTCAATTTTATGAATTTTCCAATAATTTTAAATTTTATTTACTTAATTTTCCTATAAATGCATAAAGATCCGCTGTCTAGTGATTATGCACAGGACTCAACTAGAATGTCCAGAGGGAAGATTCTCTTGGCAGATAACCGCGGCGAGGTTGATATTTTCCTGGAAAACGCGCGAGTTACGCGAGTTTCCGGCCGCGTGATTTCCGAACAACCATAACGGGTGATTACGCGGGGAAAAGGAATGCTGGAAACAGCTGAGAAATTACATCCCCAGTCGTTTTCCTGTTGGATGCAACGAAATTACATTCCTGGGAGTAACGGGATCGTTCGTTTCACGTTGTAGCAGGGCAAATTGTCGGGAAGTTGAAGAACGAACCGAGCAAACCGAGTAAAATAGAGATATAAAACTCTCGAAGGGTTGCGTCGTGTCTTCCACGAACGTTTGCTCCCCGAGTTGGGTCTCGAAAAGATTGCTATTAATTAAAAGCGGCATGTCGCACTCGAATGAACAGCCGCTGCGTGTCGCGCCGTCTCATTCGATGTCCATCTGCCGTTGGAGGTTGTGTTATCGGCAAAAAGATGCATCAATGACCGGAATGAAAGGTAATCGGTCGCTGCAAGGTCGGAGGAAAATAGTGGATGCGGTGCCAGCGGAAAAACAGGCATCATCGGTGAATCGCGGAGGAATTCCGTTCCACCACGCTCATGCTAGGCAACACATAGCAAAAAATTAAACGTTACAATTGGTAATTCACACAGTATCCGGCGTGTTTGCTCTCGACCGCTCGTCGATCGATTATTTCAATCGTTCGTGAAATTTTTAAATCGATGAATTATTATAATAAAAAACCAGTGGTAGCGCTAGAAGAATTTCTTTCAAGCACAACAAATACTTAGGACACGTTCTTACTCTGCTACTAGTTCGGTCCGTTCGTGAATCAACGTGTCTAGCGCAATCGACGACAGAAATTTCTATCCACTCGATGGAAACTCGACGGCCGCGGTCGCGGCCGGTTCAGTGCGTAAGGGTGTTGAAAAATCAGTATGAAAGTTGCAGCGCGTTTTACTTAGCTCGTGGTTCGCAAATCTGAAATGTTACATAGGAACGAGTTCCACGGTGAACGGTGTACCCGCCATTTTTCCTTCTCTCGCGAATTCGTTGCAGATAAGCCGCGTTCAATTAACGCTTTCGACTTATGTACGTAGGACATTGAACTCGCCGCTAGCGTGCATTTTTTTTTTTAGAAATCTGTGTTACCGGTTGTCGAAAAGTGGAAAAAGTCTTGGAAACACGTTTGCTGGATTAATTCACAGTGGAAGTCTCTCTTGGTCGCGAAATCGACTGACTTGTGGTTCGTTTTGCGCGGATTAGATACTTTTTGTTGTCTTATATAAAGCGTCGATCGTTGATACAAGAAAATTGAAAGTGTTGGTGATAAATCTGTGATGCTGTCCAATTATTTCGTTACAGTAATTTTGAGGAAAATTGAGGTGTTAGGGAAAATATGTGTTAGCTAGTGATCGGATCGATACCGATACTATTCACGATTTCGTGTGTTATCCTTTTCAAATGATGCGAATTTCGCAGCATTGCGGAATAATTTAATACGTATAGCAAATTTTGCTGATCCACATTTTTCTTTTTTATCAACATCGTCACCAACGTTTGAATTAAATTCAGCTTCATCCTCAGAAACAGCAATGACCGAAGAAGGTGAATCAAATTTCTGGACTGCTTTTAATAATTCCGTAGAAATGAAAAATAGACAATTATTTAAAAGAACCCCTTTTGCGAAGAAAACAAGATCCCCTTATTTATTGGAAAGAAAACACGAAAAAATATAGTAAAATGTCAGTTTATACGAATAAATATTTTTGTATGATGGCAATTTCGGCGGAACGGGTATTTTCTGAAACCGGAGAATTAATAAGAAAAAAGAGGGACAGATTAAAAGTACTGTGAAGAGAATACTGTTTCTTAATAGTTTGTTATAGATCCGTTTTTAGTCATATTTATTGCAATATATGTATTAGCTATAAATAAACAAATTAAGAAGAATTTGTTATTGAATGCTAAAGCTGCCTTGAATTAGTAATTCAACTTGCATCCGAAAATACGGTTCTATAAACAATATTGAGCAAAATTTTTACTTGTATCGTTGAAAACGGGTATGTATTTTAAATTAGATAAACGTCAGATAAATATAAACTTTCCGGTGAAATGTTCGGTAAATAAGTATCAAAAATTTCAGAAGATTTGAAACGGTTATTGAAATTTGCGTAGAAATATATTAATGGGTATCGTACTGGTAACACTGTCCAACAGCCAAAAAATTTTTCGATTCTCAGTATGCAATTCTTATAGAGTTTTTTGCGCTGATTCCGAATCTGTCCTTAATTTTTCTCCTAGACGCACAGTTTTTGAAAAATTTGAGTTTGAAAAAAGACATATTTTTCAACTTCGAACAAATATTGTGATGTTATTATAAAAGATATTGCATTACATATTTTAATACATTATACACATACATTATTACAGTATAAATATTGGATATCACTGTATTCGGAAAAGTCTAAGGAATCTTTTACTGTAAAGAATTTGCTGAATCAATTCAATATCTTTTATAATAACATCACAATATTTGTTCAAATTTGAAAAATATGTCTTTTTTCAAACTCAAATTTCTCAAAAACTGTGCGTCTAGAAGAAAAATTAAGGACAGATTCGGAATCAGCGCAAAAAACTCTATAAGAATTGCATAGTGAGAATCGAAATCCCCAAAAAAAGTTAAAATTTGTTGGACCGTGTAATCGATACTTTCGTAAAGTATCAAACAGGTATTGAAACATTCGTAAAGTATCGAAACATCCGTGAATTTTCAAAGAGGTATCGAAACTTTCGTACAGTATCAAACGAGTATCGGTCCTTACGTAGAAGTATCAAACGGGTGTCAATGTTTTTGATACTTTACTTTTGATACCTATTCCATACGGTATCATAACTTGCGGATTGGTATCGATAGTATTGATTTGGTATCGGTCTGATCACTAGTGTTAGCCAGAGTAATTTTCTGTGCATCGTAAGACTTAAAGTTGTCCTCTGTCGTCTCGGGCGCGACATTTTTCGATTCGTGTCAAGATCGTGTCTTAGCAGACTTTCGAAGGGAACGCTGCATCGACATCGATAATTATCGACCTACGCATTGACGCACGAGGGAGTTACGAACTGCCGCCCACGTGAGCATATTTCGCGCTTTTACGGTGCGCAAGGTGGTTAACATTGCCGCGCGGAATGCTCGCTGCGACACAAGTACTTACATTAATCATCCAGGAGTTGTCCACTTAAATTCTATGTATCGGGTTTCCGAATATCTTTCGGACGCTCCGTCGACGCGACGGGTTGCTGCATTAATTCGCGACTCCTTACAGAGGAGCGTGCTGCAGTTGCATCACTCAAATTCCAATTGGTAGATCGAATTTCTTTTTATATGATCTTTATTTTTTTTTCTTTTTTTTTTTTAGAAAGAGTTCAGAATCCACCGAAACGGTGTGATACGAATATCAAAACGTAGAAACAGTGAAAAATAAAAAACAAGAGTAAGAGGCGTGCGGGGTACAATTAACGCACTTTCATCGCGATACTAGGTTTCTCCTGAAATTACCGCGGGACCGTTTCACCTGGAGGACGAAGCGGAATCGACCATGTTGAAAAACAACGTGCAGAGTGGCACGGATCTGGCCACACAGATTATCTCACTATTAATTTTTCCATTGGTAGTCCAGTTTGCAGATTAAAAATTAAAAAAAAAGCAACTGAAAACTGGAAAACTAAAAATTCGTGACTCCCTTTCGTGTCTCCTTCTTTTAAGAAACAGGAAAAACTTGATTTTATAAAAATTGTACAAAAAAACGTCGCGTCTTAACATTAATGCAAGTTCCTGTAAGTTACGTTGACTTTTTTTTCGGTCAAATCGACAATTTAACAGATTGTGACACGGTCTCGGCGACAATTGATTTGCAGATTAGATTGCGAGGGAAGAATAGTAAGGTTCTTTCCAGGCAGTTTGCAATTCCCATTGAGTCGCGTTTTCCTTTCTATGTCAAAGAAATCGCAGAGGCAGGACGATGTTCCCGCGCTCGAGGCGAGCGGAGCCTCGGTGGCGAAACAACCGCGTGAAAGCAGATTCGAGCGACCTGGTCGCGACCTCTTGTCATTTTTCAACCACCTGGTCGATAATATTACCAGAGAAAACGACAATCGAGTAATTTCTGCACTTCGTGCCTAGATAACTTACCTGCCACAGAAGCGTCGATTCAAATACCTCCTGGACGATCTCTTAGTTCTTACACTTACACCGTGGATCACAGCTTTCCCGAGTTCAATTGATAAATTCAATAACCGGGTAAAATTTTTTCATTTCATTCATACTATAACTTTTATACCGAGGCCTTTACACGGGAAAATATCTTGTTATTAAGCGACAGAAAAATATTTCAACCGATACAATTAACCCGTTGCACTCGGACCTATTTTAACCCCTTGTCCTACGATTATTTTACGGTTTCAGTGATTAGAACTTTTTGCAGTTCGTAATTTCCTAAAAAAGGAGAAAATTTATATCTATTGTATGCCTATATATATGTTCTCCAATAGTTATACATCAACAAAACCAAAGTAGAATTTTATTTCGGTTTAAAGGAAATTAATAACATACAGTGAGTGAAAAAAGTATTCGTACGCTTTTCAAAACCGCATTACTTTTTAAAAATTGGACCATACGTTTTGAGTTTTTTGGTGATGTTAGGAGGATTAATTTACTAGTTAATGTGTAAATAATTGTTTTTAAAAATTATTATTGGTCACATTTGCAAAGCAAAATGTAAAGATCGTGTTTTTAAAATTTTTTATCTGTGTGTGATATTTTTAGCTGATTATGATGATAGAATGAATTTTTTATATTATAAAATATTATGAAATCATAGCAACAGCATCTTTTTTCAGACATTTTCGGTGGTGTGACAAAAAAATGTTTCGTACAAAAAGTAACCAGTAATCAGTCGTCTACATATTTCAATATGAGAAATTAAAAAAATTTTATTTCTGTAATAAAAAATTGAGGTCACCTTGGTTATTTGTTTATCACTACATATTTTTTATTCAACAACGTTATAGCTGACGTCAAGACGAATCCACGGACCTATTCAATGTGGTCTTTAACTTTTAAAATAATGCTGAAATATGCGTGAACAGCTAGATCGCGATTCTGGCCGACTGTGCACAGTGGTCCGGGAGCCCGCTTTTTGTGGCCAAAACTATTGTAGCATTATTTCAAGATTTAATGTTATATTATTATAGTTCGTTCGATTTGTCTTGATACCAGTTAGAATATTATGAAGTAAAAAATATATGTTAATATTTAAAAAATTGAGGTGATCTTCATTTTTTATAAAAACAAATTTTTTTCTTTAATTTTTTATATTGAAATTTGTAGAAAATTTAATACTGATCAACTTTCGTTGGAAACATTTTTTTCTCAGATCATAGGAAGTGTTTTTCAAATCGTGTTAATAGTACTATTATGCCGCAGGAATAACATGAGTAACAATAACAACACAAATAAAATAAAAACATAAATATAATCAACGATATAAAAATAAATAAAATATAAATACAAATGATATGACAATAAATATACATGGTTACTGCAAGCGATCGTGTTTGAGCCGCTTGAAACTCCCGGCAACTATTTATTAAAATCGATGTACAACTAAAACGGGCAGGATTGGGCAGCTGAAACTTTATACACTATATTCAGAAATGTTTAAAGTTTCTCATGCAAAAAGTTTTATCCATGCCGATTGCAGCCGTTTTTTTAAAAACCTTCTCAAAGTTCACATTATTTAAACATGGCACTATTTGTTCATGGATAAAAAAGATGCTAACAACTGTATTACACACTTAAAATACACCTGCTGACACGTATGAAACTATCATTTAAACTTGATAGTCCCTGATGATTACTTTAAACGTTTCATTTAATCTAAATTTTACGGAGGTTGTCTTTAGAACGTTATATCTCAGCACAGAATAATCTGAAATGAATAATAATTTGGATTTGGAAGCTTTGATGGGTTCTTACTCAGTTACAAAAAAAAATTTTTCAATATCTTCATCTTGAAAAATTTATTTTTGGCCACAAATAGCGGGCTCTCGGACCACTGTGCTGTGTAGCGCAACGGCATATGTTTTCTCAGTTTCCCTCAATATCGTCGCGTGATCGGATACAGAAGCGTGCATACCTGTTGGCTAATGGCACCGGAAACTCGGTTCATTTCACGGCGTCAAGAGGCGTTTTCAGCACCATGGATTCTCGTGAAAGCTGACCACGAGAATTACAGTATGGGTGGGTCCGGATAATTGGACCCGATCATTTATCCCGTATAGTAATATTTATGGGGACTTTGGCGCACCGAGATCTCGTATACAGGCTGTTATCGTTAAACATAATTGGTCACCAGGTACTATTTAATAATAGTAGAAAAATTCTTCTCGATCGAAATTTAAGTATATAATATAAATGATATCGGCGCAAGGTTGATCATTTAAAAAAAAAAAACAACAAATGTGCAATTATTTAAACATGTTTCTTACGTTTCGATCCCTATGTGGATCTTTTTCAAAGAATCATTTTTGCGTCTGAAAATATGCAAAAGAAAAATTAATAACGAATTAAAGTTTTTTATAAACAACAGCTATGTAATTTCCTATGAAATATCGGAAACAAAATAAAATACATACTTGCTGTATCAAAAACATGAAAAGGACAAAATTACAAATTATTGAGTTACACTAAACACACTTAGGTCACATGTTGGCAGATTTGAAACTGACTATTTGTGGTCAAAAGCAAAAAAAACATGTTTAAATAATTCCACATTTGTTGTTTTTTTTTTTAAATGATCGAACCTTGCGCCGATATCATTTACATTATATACTATTTAATAAATTGTGGATTTGATGTATGTTTTCGTGAATGCGTAAACCGTAGATAAAAATCGCGGTTCCGAAACCCGCTTGAGATGTGCATTAAACTACTAATGGAACTCGTGTGGCAACAAGCGGAAAAGTGGATAGAAACCACGAAGGGAAATTTCGTGATTCATCCAGAACCTTGAAATTGTATTAATCGTTTGCACAATTAGAACAGCGAATGGAATCGATTCCGCTGGGAAATCCCTCCGCGTGCGATCGATAAAGCGGAGCAAAGTTGAAAGAACAAAGTGAAATTCATAAATATTTTCCCGACGGATCGATAAGACGAGGAAAAATCACGCGACCGCTGGTAGCGTCGTCGGAAGTTCATCGTGCGTTGTGCACCGCGCTGCGCATCGCGCCGCAAAGAATGCTGCGGGAGGCATGGGTGTGCATCAAGGTTAAGAAGATCTTGCAACTCGCAACACGCGAGCATTCGGTATCCGATCGTCGCATTGTGATCGGGAAAAACCGTGGGACGCGGAATCTCTCGAGTTTCCTGCGCGACGAAACGTGACTCTTGACATCGATAAATCAAATCTTAATATGTACATGCAACAGGAAATCCCGAAGACACGCTTAGGCAGCGAACTTATAATGTCCATGTACTAACTAGATAGATAATGCTTTATTTCAGCCTTACAGCTAAGAAATTTGACTTGGTTTACAATATCCTATTTTTACATATCTAACTTATCCACACATTCGTCATTCTTTCTCTCTCTCTCTCTCTGTCACACTCATTCTTATTCTATCCTACTCTGTTCTTACCCTAAATTATTGCATCCTTCCCCCTTCCCTAACTTTATTGTTATTGGGTAGATTTCTGTTTTCTTTTCTCTTTTCTCAGCTTCTCCAGCCATGCTTCGACATTTTTATCCTTCCTCCCACTCACTACATCCTCAATCCTGATTCTTTCCTCCATTACCCTGCATTCTCTGGTTAAGTGTTCCAGACTACCATATTTGTCTCCGCAAAGATCGCATCCTCTCGCCTCGTCATTCATCCAGTATTTGCTCCAGTTTTCTGCATTTCCGCATCTTACTCGGGCTATGAGCTTTTGGCTGTCCCCTCTCCCTCCATGTACTAAGTAATTTCAGTACAAAATCTCGTCAAGATTTTGAATTAATTTTTGTTTGGGCCGTAACTGCACTCATACCGATTATAATTTTTTTTAATTTCCGGTCATTAGAAATACTGGAATCGTGTTAACAACATTTTATAAACTGACGATACATAGTTAGCTTTAATGCTTCGTAAACCTGGTGTTAAGGGGCAGCCCTGTGTAAATGGCCTGTTTTTCAAGAATTTTTTTTTTAAATGTAATGCGTAGATTCATCATTTATTGTTGTTGTAGTGTAACAAAAAATATATTTTTTAAAAGTTTAATTGTTAATAATAATGGTGGAATAACGGCTTGAAAATGGCATTCTGTAAATGCGCCATGCAGCGTACAGTGCACTTTGATTTGGAACAAAAAAATCTAAATGGAATCTTTAGGTTACGCAAAAACGCTCAGAATGACGTGTTTCTTTTTCTAAAATTTGCAAAATTGCAAAAATGGCGACGTTTTGAAGAAAAAAACGGATTTTCTGATATAAATAATTATTAATAACAATAGTTTAACTAAAAAATAAAAAAATTGGAGCTCGTCATGCTGAGGCCAATTAATTAGTTTACGAGCTACGTTGCACAGTGTGCGAAATTTTGCGTTTCGAGAGAAATGCGTTTGTGTAACAGGGAGCGGCTTAGCGGAGTTCGAGCGAAGCGCTCAATACACCTCTTCAGTTTATTTTGAAAATAACGTACAAGGACACCTCTGGTCGCTTTCTAACTTTTTAATAGTATTTAACTGAGGAAATTTTCTATCGATTTAAGAAAAAAAAAGAATGCTAAAAAATTTCATTCTACACAGGGCTCCCCCCTTAACCACCGATGAATTAAACAATTGCTTTCAGGTGTAAAAAAGTAATTGAAGTCTGTTTGCGCGCGAGAAAAACGTAGAAATGTAATCTGAAGTTGGAAGACAGGTAGCAGCTTCCAGGGGTATATTCGGCGTCAGGCCATTTTGTAGAAAGTGCAACGGCGATTTTCTGTCGGGTGCACTGTAGAAAGTGCAATAAGCCGGAGGTCGCGCGCGAAATGATCGGCTACGCGCACGGTTTAGCCTGCGCGATCGCGAGCGCGAGCGCAGAAAGAAACGTTTTCCACGGTCCGTTTCAGATCCACGTTCTAATGGCGACGCGACGCTCGTATCCCGTCTGCGTGCGATCCGTTTTTCGTCCGAGGCTGTTTTCACTGTTCCCGAGGCACTGCATTCGCAGCAACGAGAGATCGTATCGTTTCTCGTTTCTCGTTTCCCATGGCCACCGGAGATCGTTCTCGGAAACGGGCACGTTGATGCGACGATCACGGCCCGATGACGGTCAATAATTATGATCGTTCGCCTAACGGGCCCCGGTCTCGCTTGGCGACCAGCGTGTGTCGCGTTTCTATCGCAACCCTGCACGAGGATCAAGGCCGACACTCGAGAGTCGCGCGATAAGTCCCCGTACTGGCTGATTCAAAACTTGCGCGCAAAGTGGGCGTGACTTGTACAGACCACGAAAATTATAAATGAAAATAAAAATAAATCTGCTTCTACCTGTTGCAACACGGCTGGATTCGAAATCGTTGTTCTTCTCATTGTTTATAATAGAATTTATATAAGATGTATGGTTTTATAAGGTGGCTTTAGTTAAAATTAGAGAACTGTTGGAAAATTTTTCGTAGCCCTCAACAGTAAGCCTACCGAGCACTAAAAGTGATTAACCCTTGCACTCGGACCTATTTTAACAGGACAATTAAACATTTCCTCTGACCTGGAATAATTCCATTCCAAATATGATTTTTTGTTCATTTTATCGATATGTAATTGATATACCTCATACAATACTTAAATGTTTAGCAATTGATTAGACACAACATATTAAGAGGACTTTGCTCAAAAGGGAATCGAACAACTGTCTTTACGCTGCCAAAAAGTGTTAGAAAATGGTGGAAATTATTTCGTTGATTAGTATTTAAGATTTGTTTAAGTAATAAATGTTTTTCGCCAATAAAAAAAATTTTGATTACTTTTCGGTCCTCCTAACATATTTCATAATGTGAACAATATTTTAAATAATGGTACAGCAATTTTTAGTATTATATTAGTTATTATAATAATTATATTAATTAATTATTATATTATAGTTAATAGTGTAAGCAATATTTTAAATAATGGTACAGCAATTTTAAGTGGCGACCGAGAGTCGCTATAAAAATGACAAAGCTCTATTTACTTAGATTCTGTGCAATTTTTACGTGAACATTTGCTTAGATAAAAGAATTTGTCGGATCAATTTCCATGTAAGCAATTTCATTATTTCAATAATTGCGAAATGAAAAATACAAGACCGGCTATTCGTCGGGCAGTGGTAGGCTCAGTGTTAAAACGTTCTGTATCGTGGTGGTCGCAACCGAAGTATGAACGTCGCGTCGCTCGCACGTCAACACAGAAACTAACAGAAAAAATGTAGCACGCCCAAGAACCGTGCGGATAGCACTTACCCACGCTAGATTTAAGTAACATCGTTGCTCCCGTTAAGGCGGATTGGTAATCTTCGAAACACGAGAGTCGCGAATAATTAGCTGGTTGCTCAACGATAGCCGGTTAAGGGTCGTCGGTCGACGGGGACGAACTGGCAGAGCTTCTTAGGTAACAACATTCTTACCGATTAGTCTTATTACCAAGTGAGATGCAACTAGGCCATGAAACAGATTCACAGAACCATTTGCCGTCGATTTAATCGAGAAGTCGCTGAATTGCTAAACGCGCGAGGAACACGAGATGCTGTAAACAAACGCAGGCAGATAATATTGTATTGTATAATGAACGTCCTCGAGCAAACATACTCGTCGCGTCTCATTGTCAGATCCTCTCTCCTGATGCTCCGCGCGTAATTTTCGTTTCCGCGGTAATAAAAAAAGTGGGTTTCGTGGGAGTGTGTACGGGTGTGTAAGTTCGTTTTTCATAGAATCCGTAGAATGGCGAAGGAAGTTTGTTGCGTTGTCGGCGGCAGCCGCGCGACTGTAAAAGTCTACGCGACAACGTTTTCTTTCACAATGTACCATCCGGAGGACCACACCTCGCGGGACAATTCTCTCAGGCTCATTGTCGCACGGCTCGCTTTCAATTGTCTTTTTCTTTTCCAAACGTTGTTACACTCTCGTCGGTGTCCTCGGCGAACCGTGTTAATTGTTCGAGGGAGTAAATGAAGATCGTGGCCTCGGGAAAACGCCTATCGGATCAAACGGTGCGTTATTCGCATGGACGCCGAGACGGTGCTTGGCAGCTACCTGACGCGCACAACTTCAACTTGTGGCTGCTCCCTCTGGAGGCTCGAAATTCATCGGATGCATTTGTACAGATCTTAGTCATTAACGCATCTATCTATATTCATTCATTTAGTCTAGATGGGGACCTCGGTGTATCCCTCTTGAAGTCTCTAATCTATTTCTCGACCTGTATCACCGGCTTCTGTTTCAGGACTAAATGTTAACTTACGTAAAGACCTGATTTCGATCTATTTCATGACGCGGAACATTTTCGGACGAACTCCATCTATTTTATAAAAACGGGGCCAACAATGCGACGTTTAGGAGCAATCGAACAGACAATGTCTGAGCCATAATCTATTATATTTAGAGTTTAGAGGGTATCCAACGTGGGAATAGGGAAGGCGCACACGAAGAGAAACGCGTGTAAGAAAGGAAAAATAGAAACTAGTTTCCATGCCGGCGAGCGTCTGTAAAAGGATTCTCATACTTGGCCGACGATGCAGAAGAACGGCTCCCGGTGCGATCTAATGTAAGGGACGTGGTGGTGGTGGGGGCGGGTCTCTCTCCGGTGTGTACCAGCTGTCATAGAGAATCTGAAATTACATTTAATTTCGAGGGCGGCATGCGAGGTGCATCCTCGATCGCAAGAAAGTCCGGAACTTGAGCCGACACGGCTGAGTAAACGCGCGCTCTCCAGGCCTCCTTCTAACCCAATGCGAGCTTCTTCGCGTTTCTTCGGGAAGTTCTACCGCGTAGAACCTGAAAATTCGTAACGCGAGCACCGTTTCCTCTCTTTCCGCAATTTCCGCTGTATCGCTTTACAGGCGCGAGGAGGCAACTGCGACACACGCAATCGCCAATGAACGTTCATTTGGGTGCGCGCTGCGATTACTCCATCATTTCAAAATGCGGTAACAATGTCTTTCTAAATACGACGCAATTTCGGAAACAATTGATTTCCTTGCAAGAGGGAAGACATACGGGGCACCGATTCGAATGCGTGGCTTCTACAGGGTGTACCAAAAACGAATAAATGAAATACCTCTAGAGACATTTCAAGAGTAATGCTCATTTTCGAAAACTCGTTTTTATAATTGCAAGGTATCGCTCTCATTTCTCGATAATACAAAGATCAGGGTTTCCAGTAATCAAAACACATTTTATATTTAATTTTAAATTTTTTATATAAAATTTTAATTAATTAAATCTTTCCGATGTAAATGAAAAATTTTTATTTTAAACTAAAATTTTACTAAAAACATTTTCCAATACTTTTACTATGTTACGACTTATTCCATTTATAATGAAAGTGACGGGCAATTTGTACACTAAATAAAACTAATTTCAATTTATTAATTTATAAAATTACTTTTAAATCCTATTTAAATTAAATATTAAAAATTAATCTCCAAAAATTTTAATTGAAATGTAACTCATCTTAACCTTAAATAAACTATATTTTGATAAAAGATCGATCTAGACCGCTATCGCCCTCAAAAGTCCTATTTCTTTTTTCGTTTATGAGGCGTAGTTTGCATTATTTGGTAGCATGCGACTATGAAAATAGTTACACGTGCAGTTGTATCCGAATAATGCAAATTAACGCTGCCGAATAGTGCAAACTACGCCTCTAAACGAGAAAATAGGACTTTCGAGGGCGCTCGCGGCCTAGATCGATCTTTCATCTAGCGTTTTTAACCACTGAAAACCCTCATTTTCGTATTATCGAGGGAAATACTCCCTTAAAACTATTGAAAGTACAAACACATTATTATCTAGCATCTGTCGCTTACAATCATGCTTGGACAGTTTTGCGTAAAGGTGCGCAATCCCCTGAATAATTTCGTAACGAACGAGCTGTTCTGATCATCGATTCGCAAAGGTTAAGATGCAAATTTATCCGTTCTATCGTCGCGTTGTGAAACCGCGGCTTCCTGAAATTGACCAGGCACGGTTCACGTCTAATTTCCTCTAATCTATTCCCCGGT
This sequence comes from Lasioglossum leucozonium, assembly GCA_028454225.1. Classification (NCBI taxonomy): domain Eukaryota; kingdom Metazoa; phylum Arthropoda; class Insecta; order Hymenoptera; family Halictidae; genus Lasioglossum; species Lasioglossum leucozonium. The sequence goes on along the minus strand of CM052221.1, from coordinate 11,985,309 downwards.
GTTTTATGCGGCAGCTTTCGACGGGGCCCGATCGAATGGAGAACCGCCGCGCCGCGCGAGAACCATTCGCAATCATTACTTTCCTACTTTCTAACGATCATAATATTCGTATGAGGCGAATAGGCTCGCAGCGCGGCGCAGCGAATCATCCGAGTTCAAAAAACAAGGCGTTCTCGCTTCGTTCGATGATTTTCAGCGTGCCGCAAACAGATTTATCGCTTATCAGAAACTCGATTCCGAAGCGTTTCGATATTGTTGTCGATAGAAATCGATAGAGATATACAATATCGAGTTGCACAGGGCATATCACCTGCGCGGAATGAAAGGGATCGTTAACAGTGCGAATCATTTGAATAAATTGTGCTGTTGCAGCAATACGCAGCCAAGCATGCCGAGCAGAGCCACTTGGTGGAGCAAATGAACACGAAGTACTACTACTACACGAGGACGCAGGGGCTCTTCAGGATATGCTACCCCAAAGAAAGACCGCCCACTGGTAAGCACAAGAAACAATCTTCGCGATCGAAAATATTCAATTACATAATACTGTTACGGAAGTTTAATTTAGCATTTTCGTACGATTTTATTAATCGGTGAATTACCAATCCGAGCCAATCGATTGCTGGTGGTTCGGTAGTTGATAGACGCAACGGTATTTCCAACACTATGAAATTGGGGATTGAAGCGCGGAGGATTGAATTTAGCGTGATACGATCTCGGGGAAAAATGGGTGTAGTTATCTGACGGATGCTGCCCCGAGACTTTCTACGTTACGATAGTGTAATGTCGCGGGTTATCCCCGGCCACGTAATAGGTTAAGAGTTTAGAATCCATGGTTCGGTTGCACGCAGTTCGCTCGGAGAAAGGAAACGTCCCGCGAAATTGCTCGCGTGTACGCGATAGCCCGGAGAAACACGTCTTCCGTCTTTCCAGGAGTATGCTCGGTCTACGTACCCGTCTCGTTCATTTTTTTTCTACCGAGGAATATTAATCCTGGTAACGATAGCGAACAGAAATAGACTCCTTATCGACGGAGTAACAATTATAAACAATCTCAGATTTAATTCTCCGACGTCTCAATCGATCGACTTAACATTTTTCACTGCTTCCGAAGAGATCATGTAGTAACGGTAGAGAACAGAAATAAAATCCTTATGGACTGAGCAACAATTATAAACAATCTCAGATTTAATTCTCCGACGTCTCAATCGATCGATTTAACATTTTTCACTGCTTCCGAAGAGATCATGTAGTAACGGTAGAGAACAGAAATAAAATCCTTATGGACTGAGCAACAATTATAAACAATCTCAGATTTAATTCTTCGACGTCTCAATCGATCGATTTAACATTTCGCACGTGCAAAATTTGCAAATCGAGAGAAGTTTCTGGTCAGTGTAGCTCCGCGCTCGAGGACGATCTTGATCTTTTTGCTAACGGAGGAGTCAGGGCACATCAAAATCGCATTTACTCGAGACTCGGCCACCGTTAGACCGTGAACGCTCTGAATTACTTAATTCGCAGCGAGACCGAGGAACCTCTGATCGTTTTTACGAGGCGAAACCCGACGCTTCGACACGTCGCGCGTCGTCGTCGACGTTACCTCGATAAATAGACCGTTGCGATTGTAATTGCATTTAGAACCACCGTTGCAGTTCCTTCCCGTCTAACAATTTCACGAATAAAAAGACGAATCTTGGACAAGAACAGTCAATGCGGAATTTTAAATTGATGCCGTCCCGCGTAGTTGTTTCGCGTAAACACTCGACGATCGCGCAGCAACCGTTCGGATCGCTTCGAGAGATGCGATCGTGATCTGTCGTTCAAAAATTCTTAGTTAATTTCGCGTGGTAATGTCCGCGAGCCTGCTACGCCTTTTCTTCCGTTCAACTTTCTACGGTAATGACGCGTGGAAACGCCGCTCCGCGCGCCGCCCGGGCAAGCACTACCTGCTTTCAGACGCATAATGTGGGAGCCAAACACTTTATCTGGCGGAAGCTTGTCGATAAGTTAAAACGACTACACCGTGTCAAAGCAGAACCTGATCTATCATATTTTTTTTTTTGGCTACGCATTGCGGTCTGAATTATGTCGAATTTATTCTTGACACTTTAACCCGCGGTCTAGACAACTAATGCAAATTTATTAATATAAAAATGATGGACCGAATGCATAGTAACTTAGAATACGAGCGAGGTTCATTGGAATATTTAAACGAGAAAAACATTGTGTAAGCTTCTTTGCTGTTTTTGTATCCCAGATTCATAGTTCATGAAACCGTGTGTACTACCGTTAGTTTTAACGAGCAGTTCGAGGACATTATTATAATAATGTAAGTCTAACTTCGCTGTTGGCGAGAAGGATTTTACATTCTTTTCGTACGCAATTACCTAAAATGTTAAATAATTCCGTTTTGTCGATCGTAAATAATGTATAATGAATCAATTAATGATTTCGATCTAGATATGGACCATTATCAAGAGAAATTTGCGTCGGTAAAGTATTGTATAATGTAATGTATGTTTAACGACAACGTCAGGTAATAACAATAAAACTTGAACGTACTTGCTATGTTTAAACAATTTCTACAAATTTAATGGTGGAAAGAGTACTTGTTGACACCATCTGAATCGAAACGTTGAGAATAATTTAAATTGCAAAATTGCGACTTACTAATATTGTTAATAATATCATTAATTGTTTCATTATACCTAAAATGTGTCCACAAAAATGTGAATTGAAATGAACGTGGTCGGTCATCTCGGATAGACGAGAAACCGGCGGGAACAAGACTCTATCGTCCAATCCTATCAGGATAGAGAAGTGAAACCGAGTTTCACCGAATTTCGAGCAGTTCACTCCAGTTTTCATTCCATTCAGCGTTGATCCCGGTACAATAGTTGGACAAATGGAAAGTTCGTTTGCATAATAAAAGAAACCGCGTTCGTGAAAGGGAGCCAAGTGCAGCACCTTCACAATAAACAGCTGAACGTTTCCCAGTCGTAGCCGTGTGCACAATGAGCGTTATCGTTTTCAGCTGCGAATGCCAGAAACGCGATCATTCCTTCGCGTGTACAATAGCGTTGTACATACACTACTAAATGTACTAAATACTACATACACGCGTCTCGTGCTCGAATGATTCTTACACCGCTTTCGCGTGTGCGATTTATGCTCGGACCGGCGTGGATCGTTCGATCAATCTTAGAATAACATTTCAAAATTCTACTCAAGAAAAGTTGAAACGTTGGTGCAAAACAAATATCCTTCTTCAGGTGGCAGGTTCAGCGCGTTCGCCGGAACCCGGCCTAGCGTTTTGAAAGGCCCCGCGGTCTATGAAAACTCATCAGTAGACTGCGGATGTTTATGCAATTTGAAATTTTTGTAGTCGAATTTTCAGAAAGTGGAATCAAATAAAACTTTATTTTCAGTGGCGGTAGCCTTTTCAGGTTTGAAATAAAGAAAAATCGTGTTAAATTCTGTCAAATTTTGTACTCTGGCATTTTTTGAAAATTTTCAGAGGCGATAAATGCATTAAGATCCGCAATCTACTCATTAGACATTTTGATCAAAGATTTTGCGGCGGAAAAAGCAAGAAAAATTTGGTGATATTCATCTTACAAAAAATATATGTAACATCCTTTGTACTTATAATAAATAATTCCGTACCGTGAAAAAGTATACGATTTGAATGTGTATTTTGACTCCGCAAAATTTTTGAACCGGGCCCCGCAATAGGTCACGCCGGCCCTGCTTCTTCGAGAATTTTGCACATTTTCATAAATTCTCGATTGTTTATTACACTATTTTAAAAATCCGGACTTACTCGATTCTCACGTGAATGATCGCCGAATCTGCTAAATGGCTAGGTTGCAGAATCCGTCGCGGCCAAGACTCTTCGAAGACAACAATAAGTCCTCGCGTGCATTATGCGAGCCGCGTAACTATGATCGAATCACCGCACCTGCGCGTACAATCAACCCTGCCCGCCATTCGTGGATGTATATTCATGGCAATCGTAAACAAAGTGGCAGCAGTTGAATTATGCAGTCGGCGACAGTGCTGTCTTTATGGTTCATTGTGTCAAGGAATCTTGTTTCTTGCGGAGAGGATGTCTAAACGTTGACGACGTTGGTTACCCAATGATCTTGAGGATATTGGAAGTTCTCGCTGCGATCGAAACTCAACGCACATTATCTAACGGCGGTGATTTTGCAATTTTAGAAAGTCGTATGGTCCATGGCTGAGATTTAATGGATCCTGCACCGGTAATAACAATTTCAATCGCGAACAATGCTGGAGTTCTCCATCCTCCTAAAGAAAACGTCCGAGGATCACGTGTCCGGTTACGAGACGGTAAACGGAACAAATGTTGGAGAAAGAAGGAAAAACGGATAAAAGTCTAACAAAGTGAAAATCTCCCAGACTTATTCGTACAAGATGGCGTAGCCGTACGAGACAATGCGCTTTATAATTTGCGTAAACGGTAACGAGATCGAAGATTGTAAAAAGCAAATGAAGAACGAGACACCGTCGAATAGAAAGCACCTGCGGGATTCTTGAGAATCGGAACACGACGGTGGACATTGTTCGGGCGGAAAACAATCGACACGATCGATACATCGTCTGTGTATCGTCTCTTGTACCGTTGTTCGACCACGAGCACCTTATCGGTTGCGACGTTCCGTTTGCTTCCGGCGCGGCGCGACGTTCCGCTTCCGGCTTTGTCTTTGATTTATTTAGCGTACGTGAGAGGTCGTCGGTCCCGATAGAGCGAGAAAAGGGTCCCTTTGTTGCCATGAGCGTCCACGCAGAATCGTTAAACCTAATCCAGCCAATTCGATGTGGTAAATCGATGTCCACTGATTCAGAATTAAAAAGAAGCGAGAAAATACAACCGTCGACGCATCCTAACGCAATAGTGTACGAAAATGAACGGGGATTCGAGGTCGGCGGACAAGCAGAAGCGAAAATATTCACCGATATTCCCACCTTCGGGCAGAAATGGTCCTACAAAATGGAGGTCAGGCGTACGCGCTCCTCGCGCGATGCACGGCGTGAAAAATTTGAAGAAACCAGTCAACGACCGGTTTCGGGGAATTTTTATGTGTTCCGTCGCTTTTGCTTCGTCTTTTCTTTTTTCATCAACTCTCTTATCCGGTCGTAATTACGAAGTCGCGTCGACCAGGGGACAAAGTCAGGTCCTACCAGTCGACGCGACGCCGACGCGCCGACGGTTCCTCTTCCTGAATGGCGGGGCCGACGAATACGGCTCTCAACTGGTGTTGTACAGTTAGCCGAGAGTCAACGATCTTGGCATGGCGCCTCGTTTAGGCGAAACTAGATTCGAAGAAGGCCGGGGAAACGAGTGCCACCGGCTGAATGTCAAATATTTCAAACGGTACGAGAGTTTGCGCGACGCATCCCCCGTCGACAATCGACGTCCTGCCATCGATCAACCAGAATTACTATGATACCGTTCTCTTCGTCGATCATGATCGTTAGATTTGCTCCGATGGGTCGCCTCTTTTTTATTCTCGACTGTCCTCTTCGGTTTGGTCTAGCAGCATTTATAGATCCGAAGCAACCGTGACGAAGCAGTCGATAGCAACAAAAGCGTCTGCCCGAAGCTTCTCGTAAACCAGAGACCTCTTATTCGGTTATTTTTATCTCACCCAGTATCTATTCCGAAGGAGTTCATCGACTTTCTCTCAAAACACACTTGAGAATAGATGGCCGAGACGTGTCCCATATTTTTTTCCATCAGCGTGTAGAACGTAGAAACAAGTAATGCTCGAACAATGTTCGGACACTCTCGTATTCGCCGGCGTGTGGACCATTAAATGGAACACGGAGTAGAAGATGGTAGTCTTCCGTCTACTCTAGTCTTCTGCGATTCGCCATTGAAGGGAAAAGAAGAGTAGCAAAGGAGAAGGCCAGCCGGCGCGGCGCGGCGGCTTGCGACGACGACGCGTCGCGTCGCAATTAATCCGATTGCAGTTTTCTCTGTCGAGATTCCGAGAAAGACAGGAAACCGTGAAAGCATCGCGACATTAGCCTCCGCAACTTTTTCTTTTCACCCGGCTGTGAAATGCCTTTCGAAAGTAGTATTTCGTGGATTAGGAATGGCCAAAGAGTAAGTACCGTTGCCCATGAAAGACCACGACCGACCGGCTACAAGTTATGTACACACGCGCCGCGTGTTGCATTCTGGGTCACGTGCTTTTCGATACGCGTGCACGGAACCTTGCGTTGCACCTGAGCATATGACCAATGACCACATGACCAATGACTACATGACTATTGACCATTGGCTATTTGACCACTTGATCACTTAATCATTTGACCACGTGACCACTGACCATTTGATGACTCGACCACTTAACCACTGACTACTTGGTCACTTAACCACTTGATCACTTGACTTGTTCTACTACTTTTAGAAAAATAACTTTTATTTGATATTGAAATAGCGTTTATTTGATATGAAAGAATAGTTCTACTATTTTTAGAAAAATAACTTTTAGAAAAACTATTTTTAGTTCTACTATATTTATAAAATTGATGATTGTTGTTGCAGTTCAGACGTATCTGAGCCCGGTGGAGACGCATTGTATGAACGTGAACTATTTCATCCCTGACGAGGAAAATCTGACGAGAGGTTTCTCCGACGATGCCATGACTCGACTTCGTAAGTGATATGATGATCAGTGTTTCAACTCTTTCGGGACGAAAGTCGTCGTATCGACGACGTGTAACAAATTCCTAAAGTTGCAAGTAAATTTGCTTATTTAAATAACACGAGATCACTTCACATTTTTCTCTTTCTCCCAAGTATTTAAGATTCTAACGCGAAATCTAGTTGCCCGAGGAAGATATTTCGAATATTTTAAAAAATCTTCGTCCGCTAAGTGTTATTTTTTTTTTTTTTGAGTCGAGCAGTGTTGTTAATATTTTTGGTATATTTCAGATATGGGCAGATCAGTGATAGCTCTCTTCATAGTAGCATTCGTCGCGATCTTCACCGCCTTCTGGACGGGAGTGGTAGGCTGCTGGAAGAGGTCGCCTGGAAATATCACGGCGACCGCGATTTTGATGCTGCTCGCGTGTTAGTAGTACTCATATTTAACTATTCCTCGCCAATTAATCATAGCACGATGCACGTTGCAGAAAATTCATCCTAAAACTCCGAAACGTGCATACCTGCAAATCGGAAGTCAGAGGAATTCCATTAAATGGCATTTCTTGAATGATGAATTAGCATTCGGCGTGTTAAATAAATTTTTCTGACTTGTACGAGTCTCGAGATGCTAACTTAACACTGTACTACTTCAGCCGCACACTTGCCAAATCGATTAACTCCATAGAACAGAAAGTGGAGAAATGTAATGAAATAATATAAATTGTTTTTAAAAATTCCCTTTAAAATAAGGGAATTTTACATAAAATAATTATTTATTATTCGCCGACCGAAACATTTTTTTGTTTAATTGTGTTAATCTGTATTATTTGGGAAATTTATTATAAATAAAAAAGTTATGACTGAACCGAGTGCTTTGACACTTAAATGAAAAATATTTCAAAAAATGGAGTTAACCGATTTGGCCAGTGATCGGCTCATTTCTTGATACGTTTAATATTAGTTTTAATCCACTAATATCTAAATGGATTTGAAAATAGTGTTTTTGAATGATCCAGGTCTCCTTAGTGCTAGCGCGATGGGACTCTGGCACGGGGTCGAATACTACGAGAAAGAGAAGGTCGTCGGCGAAGAGTATTATCAACAATGGACCAACGTGAGTAATCAGTATTAATTAACGCCCAATACGATCAGCGAATAAAACGAATCATCCGATTCCCAGTAGCTGAGCCACCGAACCGATTAAAAGAATCGTATTGACCATTGACATTTACACGACATTTTCTCTTAGCACCTACAGGTTTCCTAGCAATTAAACAGTTATATCGCTTACATCATTGTTCAGGGACTTCCGGCGACTATTAATGCGTCGCCGATTAAGATGTCGTAAATACCCGCGGCGGACTTGTGTAACGTAGAAAGTGGCGGGTGGTTTTAAATGCCACACGAAAAGTTTGTTGCTTCTCGTTCGACGAAGTCTTGGGACTTGATCTTGATAGTGTGTAGTCAAACCTGAAGCACCGGGACTCGGATTTTTAATTGAAAAATTTCCTTCGTTCTCTTATATGCAAACAAAATTTCTTCGATCTTTCAATTTTTCGTCTATTTGTACTTTTCTAAATATTTCAGTGAATTTTGTTAACACTTTTCCTATGTTGAGCATTTCTTATCATCCCTATTGCACTACACTTTCCTATGAATCCTAAACATCCTTATCATCCCAACAAATACACTGCACTACGTAAATTTCAATCATCTGTCGCATACAATAATTCCTCTGTCTGTCGTACAACAATATAACTAACGAAGTATTCATTATCTAGGTATGTGAAAGTAAAAGCAAGATGGTTATGTAGCAAAGATGTCTCGGGATGTTTGTCGTTTCGTTTAGAGGCGCGGAGCGAGGATGCTGCGCGGTGAAGCAGCAGAGTGACAGGACGATGATCCAGAGGATGCGGAGAGCTACGGACTCGCGATTTAAAATGTTCACAAAGAAATTTGCCCGCAGGTTTTAAGGAACAACGCGGTGCAGTGGTACGGCTGGTCGTTTTACCTCGCCTGGCTGGGTGTTGCTACGTGTTTAGGCACGATGACCCTATTCCTGATCGCGGCGTCCTGCCTGCGGCGGGAGCATGCCCGCGAACAGGCACAGAACGTTCAGTACATCATGCCAGGTGTGACACGATAACCACGAACCGAACCGGACTAACTTCCCCCGTGTCTTGTCTTTTTTGTTTTTCTCGGAACGCGCGGCGCATCCCACAGGTCCTGAAGGACAACTCACTAATCTCGTACGACTGGTCGTACGTGGTCGCTTGGGTCGGCGTCGGTTGGTCGTTGGTCAGCGCGATCTTGTTTAGCGCCGCGGCGATTTGCTTGAGGGGCGAGAGAATGCGCGAGGAGGCGATGAACATGCAGTACCTCATGCCTGGTACATATTTAACACCGTTTTGCTTTGCGCCACGAACGCGACACGCGCACGCACACTCCTGATGGCTGATTTAGGCTGACGCGTTGCGTTTCTCGCTCCGGGATCGCTTCGATGAGGTTTAACAAAAAAAAACTTTAACGAAGATGGCAAATGGTGGTAGCGAACGTGTGAAGATTGAAAGGCTTATAGTGGTTTGGTTTGATTGCAAGTTCGAAATGAAAGGTAATGGCAATATGGAAACAGCCGCTAGGTTCGTTGTCGATGAGACAGGAGTCTGCGTGCACGGCGTGTTCCACTAACTATGATTCATGATTACTGGATTGACCCCGAAAACGACGTTCCACTAACTAGAAACAGTTCAGGTAATAGAAAACCGTAGACTAAGGTTGATATAGAAGCGATACAATAGATGGTTCGATACACTATATTAATTAACGATTGCGTAATGTAGAAATCGCTGGTCTAGAATGCGAGAAAATTGCACCACGCTTTAGAATGCACCGGAAAATATCGCCTTCGAATCTGTTCGCTTAATTGCCGTTCACCTATGCATACAGACGCATTTTATTCGGAAATTATGCTCCTCTGGGTTTACAGTTGACACTCGAACGAAAATATTATACCATAATTTATATACCAAAGTGGCGGTCGCACGTTGAGAATTTCACCAATTTCTACATACATAAATTTAGCAAAACGTTAAATCTCCCTCGTTGAATTGCTTCTACATCAACGGATCGAAAAATCCATTACAGACTGTAAAATTGCTCCCCCTATGGGTAGACTAGCAACAAGTCCCTGTAAATCAAATTATAATTTCAATTAAAGAACGATATTCGTAATTTATAGTCTTAACACTTTATCTACCGGAGACCTATTAACCAGATCTTCCATAATTGCGTACTGCCGCCAAAGAAAGCTTACATTATTAAAAAGGCAAGCTTCAAGTGACTTGTTGGTTTACGATTGAAACTGCTATTTGCTGTTCCAAAGATCTATAGTATAGTTCTTAGCCATGGATCGCGTAGTCTTTCGAAAAACGATAAAACAATCGCTGGTAGATAACGTGTTAACAAACAAATCCCAAACTAATCTGAATACCGTATTTAAGAAGAGAAAACGAGACGATATAGTACTCGCTTCTTTAACATCTTAACCGGAGGACGTTAAAATCTGTACATAAAGTACCAGACGACTGCGACGTCCAGGTGATGAATGATTAGAGGTACGCGAGTTCCTGAAGATGTCGGGTAGGACGAGCCGGGTTCTCGAAAATTTCGGGGTCTGAGAATATTCTCGGGAATCCTGAAAGTTTACAGAAGTCCCGGGACGTTCGAATGTTCCGAAAGTTTCGAGGGTCCGCTCCGGTCCCGAAACAAATTCTCGACCCGTCCCGGCCCGACATTTTTGGATTGCCGCACACCTCTGGGAATGATGCTTGCCGTAAGATCCGAAGGGACGGATATCGCCGGACAAAGAAATGCTCGATATTCGTCCTCGCAAAACTCTTACTCGGCTCACGCTCTGTTTCCACGGAGCGGAGGATTAGAGCGATTCTGTCACGGTCCGCTCCTGCGGGAAACTTTCTAGAGACAGCACAGTCTCCAGCGATGATCGATAATCATGCTTTACGATACCTCTAACTCTAAACGGTACTTTGTGCCTCGTCTCCGAAGCCGCCGCCGCGTCAGTTCTCCTTTCCTCGCGGGAAACGGGCTTCGCTGTCCGATTAATTTCATCGGGCAACACGCCGAAGAACAGTTGTTCCGCTAATTTGGGTCTCCATTAGCGAGTACACGGCTCGCTCGTATCCTGCTTGGTTCGGCGATTCGCCTGGCAGGGGTTCCCGAGACCGGAAACAATCGCGCGATGTATCCGCGGATATCTATCGGGTCGATTCGTCGAAAGCGACACACTTGCCTAATTTTCCCTACTTCTGCCGCAAGGAGTTCCCGCGTATTCGAGTTTGCCTATTCAGCGTACAGTTCGCGCGGCATAGAGTCGCGTTCGACGGTAGGAAACTGTAGTCCGTTCGGCCTTCCCGCGTGTTAGGTCGTCAAATTAATTTTGTGCAGTTCGTTGTTTCAACTCGTAGTACAAAGTATAATTACGTATTCAGACTCTGACTCTATTATTATTGTACACGTTCAGATCTTTCCGTGCCTAACACCGCAGGATCTACGAGCTTTTTCATTGCGAGAACGGATAATCGAGCACGCTTTGTACCCCCCGTACACGAGAACGGTGGAATGCGTTTTAATAATACTGCGAATGTTAAATCTTCGAGAAGTTTGCTATAACGAGGATTGCAATCATCGAGTCACCGAGCGATCGGAGTGCACGCTCTGGTACAAAGGCATGATCCTAATCAGGAGTCGAGTGAATTTTTTATGGAAAAACTGAGAAAGGATACTAGACGAGTGGAAATACTAATTGAATTGCTTGACAAGTAGGACTCGCATTAATGGTTCTTAGCCTCGAGTTAAATAATTGTGCAGGGTGTCGTGAAGATTTCTAATTCGCTGGTTTAAAAAGCAGAACTTAAGAGTGAAAGTTTTCAAGACAGTTTCCAACGCAGTTTTCATATTATAATTTTGAACGTAACGAGAAGTCCCGTAAAAATTGATTAAACCGTAACTTTCTAGTGTATGCATACTTCGAAGACGAGCGAAGTTTATTTCCAATCGTTACTGTAACGTTTTCAAATTACAGTCTAACGTAATACAACCTGCGAGAGCATTTGTTTCAATTCCCAGTTTTTTCTTTTCGCTTTTTCAACGCACCAAAGTATTCTTTGAATAACAACAATCCGGTTGGCACGGCGAAAGCATAATTACCCGCAGGCTAAGAACCAACAGCGGAACGAAGCGACCCAACTAACAACTAGGGCTCTTATTATTTTTGCTCGGATCTACGGGTACCCGAACTCGAGTACGTACTTGGATACTAGATTTGGATCCAAGTACCGAGTGTATTCGTGAAATTTCAGTCCTAATATTTTCACAGAGACAATACGGCGTGTCCTTAGCGTCAAGTTCGGGTACTCGGGTTCGTGCTCCGATAGCACAGTACTCGTGTCCGGTCCTCGAACCGATCGAGTGCTTCAAGTATTCGGACGGCCGGATAGAGCGAATGTTCTGAAACTAACGTGATCTCGTAATATTTTCCAGTGTACCCTCAAAAGCAACAGTACGCGTACGCCGGGTACCCAGCTCCGGCAGCGTATCCAGCGCCATACTACCACGGATCGCAATACGGACCCTACAATTATTGAGAAGAAGCCACGTCCGAATCATGCGTCGACAGAGGAAAGAGTCTTGAAGAGCCCGTGAACGTGCTCGGAACGAGGAGAAAGGAAATTCGGCTAACAACGTTCCCGGGGGAACGATAACAAAACGAAAACGTAGATACTAAATAAGCTAACGAAACGAATGAGACAGAAAACCCGAAAGCCAAGACTCTGCGACCGATCCGAAACCGATCCTCGCGCGAAACGGAACCAGAACGACCTTGGGTCCCGCCCTAGGCATAATTTATCATTTATCATAGACCTTAGTTACTTTACGGACAATTCTGGTGCGCACCCTGGCGGGTCCCACGGTCCCGCGTGTTTCCGGTTCGGCGAGGATCCCGTTTCACCACGTGATCGTTCTCGAAAACGACGTTCAAGTACGACTCGCGAGAGAGGCAGTTGCTCAAAAAGCCCGCGTATTTACCTAGAACCGAGATAACCTTATACCGAGGGCTGTCTGTGATTCCTGGTGCAAAACCTGTCGATGATTCGTGGCGTTGCTTGTCGTCCTCGATGTAAACGAGAACAACGGCTCGACCGGTCCGTTTTAATTGTATTCGATCATCCTCCTCGATAAATCCCACAATTTTCACTAATTTTTCCGTCGCGATTGCTTGCCGCGTTTTTCTTTTCTTTTTGAGAAATCGTTCGGTAATTGAGTTTCTACGATGTCACGTGGTTTTGTTTACCTCGAGCCTATCATTGAGAAGCACTGCACCATGAATTTTGGCGCGCTCTGTATATATATTATATTTTTCCAATTTAATAAACTGTATTGTATTATTCTTCGTACGTGCTGACCGTGCTAGGACAATAATGATAGCTAATGGTATTACCGATAATTATAAATGATAACAACAGTGTTTCGAGCGTGGAAAGTTAATTGTTTCATTGGCTACGTGATATACGTTCGTGCAAAATACATAAACTCTTGTAAACACATTTCAATATCTGGGATTGAATAAAGCGTCGTTTCCTTGGTAAATTATTTAAACAAAGCGAAAACAACTTCTCCGTCATAGATGCCACAAAAATCCGCGGTCTAATAACAGCCATCAAAATTCGAGAATCGTTGATTTCGCGATTCAAGCGCATCGATCTTCCAGTCTGAGGCACTGCGCGAAGAAAGCGTCCTATTCTGTGTTTACGTTGTTCGCACGGTGCAATCGCCGATTCGAAGATCTGTGGTACTAAACAGCGAAGTGAAATCAACGGTTAACAGTCGAATACCGAATACGATTAAAGGTCCATTTATACTATCAGCACAGACACGTTCCGTATCCGTATCGGCACCGTTCCGTTTCAGACAGTAGTATTTATACTATCCGCAAAGACACGTTCCGTTCAAATTTTAATATCTTGTAGTCTTTAGTGACCTATGAACGAATCTCGAAGGATTTTGACGGCTTCACCGTCAATACTGGTTTTAATTCAACCCTCGCATCAGCCACCTTTTTTCCGAGTATTATCTTAGGCTGCACTGTACCTTGCGTAAACAGAAATTTTTGCCTTTTTCTCATGTAATCCTATAGATTTTGGCGAGAAAATGCAAAAGTCCAAGTTTTAATCTTAGGATCTACAAACATTTGACTCATGATTTTCAGCCTAGCCTGAACAGAGTCAGAACGCATGCATACTACTATTCGCACCGGCACCAACCGCTAAAGTATTCTTTGCGAGAATGTTGGACGGTCAGACCGGTGCCGATACGTGCCGGTGCCGTTTCGATACGGATAGTATAAACACTTGTACCTGAATGCATTGAAGAATATTTGTCTGATCGGATACGGAACGTGTCTGTGCTGATAGTATAAATGGACCTTAATACGAACGAAACAGAAGGAAAGCGTGTTTTATACGACCAGCGAAACTTTCGTTTATCGATGTTCCGATCGAATAGAAATCATCGAGCGAGGTTCGTTTAGAAAAATTCGGCAACACGGTGCAAGAGAAATATTCGATCGGTCGGACCGATGTAAATGGCAGAAAGCGCATAATGGGTGCATCGTTTCATTCGCAAACATCTCGTATCATACGAACGATTCGCGTCATACGACTCGCCAGACTTTCTAACGTATAGATTCTCTCTCTCCCCTCTCCCCCTCCCTCTCGCCCCAACCATTTTTATGTAATAACGACAATTTGTAAGACTTCTTATTGCGGTATCTTTACGTAAGGTATTAAGAAAAAAAAAGGAAAGAATAATTCAATTCTCTTATAGTATTCGCATATCACACCTTGAGCAAATATAGGACTTAACTTCAACCTCTAACGTTCGAATTGTTCGAATCATTACCGTAAGTTAGGCAAATTAAGAGAACTTAGCGTAAGTATGATATTGTTCGTTCAAACGAACTCTTATTTTTTATCGAGGAAAACATTCAGACGATTGTGTAAAGTTCAAATGTTTTCAAAACAAAAAAAAAACTGAAACATACCTAACCCTTTATGTACTATAAACGATGCGACGTATCGTTGAAAATTTGTTTAATATATTCGATACGTTACAAACAAGCGATTCTCCTCTTTCACTCACCTGTCAGAATCCAGCGTAACGCTTTCGTATTTTTTTTTTCTTTTGTTGACAACCGGACGCGTAGAGGTGAACCGGCTCGATCGAAACTAAAATTTGTTTACTTCGGTTAGCACCCGATCAAGCTTTATAGAGAATATTCATTAAACTTTGCTTACCCTTCTTGCTAAAAATTTTTTACGATTTAGTGTTCCCTTCGTGAATCTAATCCATTGACTACTCAAAACTGCTGCTAACTGCTACGCATTCAAAATAACATTTAATAAGAATAACAATCAGCCAATGACCGCATTGTTTGCTGCAGGGCCGACGCGAGGCAGATTCAGCGCGTTCGCCAGAACCCGGCCTCGCGTTTTGAAACGCCCTGTGATCTATGAAAACTCATCGGTAGACTGCGGATCTTTGGATCTCTATGCAAAATAAAAATTTTCTACACCGATTACAAAAAATAGAAACTAAATTGAATTTTACTTTTTCCCGTAATGATCTTAATAGAGGAGAAATTATGTATTGACATCTTCAATTAAAAAAATTTTTCAATAACTTCGATTTTTATATACTCAATTTTGCTATAAATGCATAAAGATCTGCCGTCTATTCATCAAACATTTTGCAGGACCCGAAGTAGCAAGCTCAATCAATTTTATTAACACTTTTTGTACTTATAATAAATAATTCCTTATTGAGAAATTTAAGTATAGGATTTGAATGTGTATTCTCATTCTGACCCCGCAAAATTTTTGAACCGGGCCCCGCAAAAGGTCACGCCGGCCCTGGTTTGTTGGGTTTGACCAATGAATTTTCCGGATCGGGAATATCCAGAATTGCTACATACATAGCTTCGGGTAAATTCGGGTTTCGGGGAAAATCGGGCGGAGAACGAATCAGAGCCTGTGACGTGATCACAGAACATCTCAGGAGTGGGGTGGGTCCGATGACTGATACTTTGTGCGCTAGTGGCCGTGGCCGGTGCCGGTATAGAATTCCAGAGAAAGCACAAGCCATAAGCAGCAAGCAAAGCAGTATTTAGCAATAGCAGTAGCGTAGCAGTACCGAGCAGTACTCGGCAAAATTCGTCCGAGTTCGCACGCGTTCGCTCGATGCGGAGCTAACCACTCGCAATGTTCGATATCTTCTTACAACTGCTCCTGCTTTTCATCGGCCCGATCGTAATCGATTCGAATGCTTTAACGCGAACATTATTCCGAGATGAAAAGGTACGTGACGAACACCATGCATCCGAGAAATCGCTTCAGTCTACCCTCATTCATCCTTCGAGTATTCATCTTCTGTCATCTTCTGTAACACATGTGCATCGTTGACAATCGTTCGCATACATCGGTTACAGTCATGAAATAATTCCAGTACTATCACAAGCCAATTACGTTATCCAGCAGTCAGATAAACAGGTTGGTGGATTTGTCAAATGTCACACACACGAACGAAGTTTTAGATAACATATGTGTGGTGAGGATCGTCGGCACTCCGGAACACGGAAGAGTGAAAAATGTGAGTATATTGATATTAAATATTGATATTTTAATAAAATTTAGAATTCGAATGGAAAAGTACCGAATTAGTTGTCATGGTCTTAATTTGGAATAGCGGTTTAAAAACATGATAGCTCGCCAGAGACGCCAACGAGGAAAATGTATCTTTTTCCTTGTAGTACATCAAAACATCGATGCAAGATCTCGGATGGAATGTGGAGTCAGATGTCTTCGACGATTTTACTCCAAACTTTGGGAAATTGCAATTTGAAAATATAATTGCCAAGTTAAACCCCAATGCGAAAAGATACTTGGCATTGGCTTGCCATTACGACTCAAAATACACTAGAGAAAGAAATTTTATCGGTGCTACGGATAGCGCTGTGCCATGCGCTCAGATGATCAACTTGGCAAAGGTTATGAAAGATCATCTGGAAACTGTAAAAAATGTAAGCGATACATCTCTAAAAGTCTTGTATAGCTCCTTGCGACGAAACTGTATTATTTTCAGAACGATGTGAGTTTAATGTTTATATTCTTTGATGGCGAAGAAGCATTTAAAGAATGGGGTCCAAAGGATTCCATTTATGGCGCGAGACATTTAGCTAAGACATGGCATAAAAATTACACCACTTACGAAAATGGAGAAAATATTTCAGAATTAGCCAAACTGGTAAGCGCTTTTAGATATAATTTGTTGTATAGGATTTTGCATTGTTTTTTGATTCTGCAGGATATGTTAGTCCTGTTGGACCTGATAGGTGCTGCGGATCCAACATTCTATAATTACTTCACGAGCACAGACAAATGGTATTCCTTGTTAGTGTCTATTGAAAACAAGTTGGCTGCCTCTAGAAAGTTTACATCGTACAGTTACGGACAACCCGCACAATCCTATTTTCAACCTTATTCCATAGAGGCCTTTATCGAGGACGACCACATTCCATTCTTACAACGAGGTTTGCAATGATTGTTACACTTTTATAAATTATTTCCAAGGTCCGTACATAATGAAAAATTTGTATTCCAGAAACTCCTATTTTGCACGTGATACCGTATCCATTTCCAACATTCTGGCATAAACCAGGTGACAATCGTGATAACATTGACGTAAATACGATAGAAAATATCAGTAAAATCCTAAGAATTTTCGTGGCGTCCTACTTACACGTTAATTATTAATACGGAATATTCTATATTGACAATTGTTAAAAGTTTAAAACTTTCGTAAGATTTTTACATAGAGTAAGACAATTTTCATTACATGCAAATTAATGTATTTATATCTACTTCCTAAAGTATACATATATGTATATATTTTGAGATCTAATATATAAAAAAAAAAGGTTCACCGTATTTAAAAGCATTCACTGCCCTTGAATTAAATTATTGTTATAGTAGATGTAAATGTAGCTATAAATTTTCATTAATGCGAAGGTGCGGTACAATGCATGAACTGCTGTGCGAAGCCGGAAATCGTTTCAACGCGTGACTTCCTCAAGCATGATTGGAATAAAGATTTCAGTAATCGTAAAACTTTTCGTGTATAGTTGTTTAAATTATTATAATTTAGGTAATTGAACGAATCGATATACCGGAATGTTCGTGCATTATGAAATGTACCTAATTCTTGTATTGCGTGGAAACCGTAAGTTCCTAAATAAACGCGGTTACACATCAATTAAAATTTGTACGTACACCATCTTATGGCGGAGTATAAAAAAGACTTTAGTAATCATTTGATTCCGGTGCTTCGAGGCGCATACATTCTACGATGTTTCCTGGAATCGATAAAAAGTTGTCGAATCATTTCGTAAGATACCGTTTACGTTTACGGAGCAAGAACCGCGGTCAAACATATCGGGATCGGCAGCAGTGTTGGGATATTGCGCGTTTACACGCGCATGCGCGAATAAATGCAGGAACGTGTGTACGTCCTAAGTTTATGGGGAAAATAGAGGGGGACTGTTATTGGCGGGAACCCATCGGAAAAGTGCAAGACGACACGACGAGACGAGCGTCATTCGAAAATGTTAATATATTCAATTGTTTAATAATGGCAACTATTGGAAAAGGAGTTACAAGGAAGCGTAGAGCACAACGCTTCCAAAATTCTTGGTTGGAAGATGATATCTTTAAATTATGGTTAGCTCCTTCTTCGGTAGAAAATAAAGCGCTTTGTATTGCATGCAACAAGACTATCAGATGTAAAAAATCAGATTTTGTGGAATTATGCGGGGTGACCAAGGTACCCCATTTTAGCTCAATTTAGTACTTTACCGACGCTAAAATTGTCGCGCATGCGCGTGTAACCCGCGCAATATCCCAACACCGATCCTATCCCCTCTGCTTACGTATAACCCATGGATATAGGAATATAGGGATGGAGCGTGTCGCTGCGGGGTTGGAAAATTTAGAGACGGGGACGAGGTAAAATCGGTGCCTAATTTTCATTGGCTGTGTTCGGGCGCAAGCGCAGTACGTCATTATGTGGTCATTATGTATGCAGCGCCAAGCATTGTACAGCGTCACATAACCTGTGAGCATTGACCATTTTGGAGTATTTACAAGTGTCAGTGAGCGTTACCAAGCGTCTCGTAGTCTCGTACTGTTTCATTTCAGTGTCGTGTTCCAGTGACGTTATTAAAATGAAGTGCTTTGTGCCATCGTGTAACAACCGCTCTGATTTTCAAAATTGGAAAAAAAGGAGCGATGTTGTGAAACTTACATTTCATCATTATTTTATTATAGTTAATATGATTATGATCTTGGAACATATTTTATTTTAAACTTTGATTCTGTTTGCAGTTTTCCAAAAGAACCTGATACTCGCAGTTTATGGTCAGATCTTTTAGGTATCAGAGTATCGGAAATTCCAAAGGAAGCTCGTGTTTGCTCAATGCACTTTCAAGAAACAAGTATGTATGCAAAAGGTTCATATATGCGATTGAAACGAAATGCATTACCACGTGTATGTATAATGCTGAGCATGTTCAATTTTTTTGAGTATACCAAACATATTGCACAATAATGTTTTATTTCTACTTATATGTGTTTGTTTTATTCCAGAAAACCCTTAATGAAGAAGGGACAACTTGCAGTGATATATGTGAAAATCAAATAGACACAACATTATCACCAAACACAAGTATGTGTACATTTATTAAAAAAATTACTTTTGATAAATACATTCATTGTCATAATAAGAACATAAATTGATATTACTGTTACTTCTAAACTAACACTATATTTGTTATTATTACAGTACAAGATTTGATCTCTGAACCTGAAGAGGTTCAAAGTGTAGCTGATATGTCCAAGTTATTTGATGACTGCCCATTATCACCAGAACCGTCCACATCAAATAAAGAAAACAAGGAAACAATGGTATAGGACAATAAATGGAGAACCAGGGATAAACCATGCGATACATTTAGTACGATAAATAGCAAGAAGATACATAAAAATAAGATTGCATTATGTAGGTATTAGTAAAATAGATAATTCAAATAGTCAACAAGCATATTTCAATATATTAACTTTATTTAGAGGACAGTGATTTTTGTGTACTAGTATAAGTTTTGTTAAATACTGTAAAACACTGTAAAATACTGTAAATACTGTAATAAAAATTATATATATATACAAGCCTATTATGTACAAAAACTTATTATACCCTATTTTTAATTGTATTATTGGAAAATATATAAAATTTATGTTATCCTTATTAATTATTAAATATATAACACCTCTTCGTTTTATAAAAATAATGACTTTAAAATATAAATTATATAAAATTAGTATGTTCTTTAATTCGTGTTACACATTTTAATTTCTTTTCTATATTTCTCTAATTTTAGTTTTCTTTAATCCCTCGTCCTAGAATTTTTTCCGACTACAGATTTATTCATTATTTAAAATTGTACATAAACGTGAAATATGTAACTACTAATTGTATAAAATCAAAAAGTGTAGAAGATTTCTACTTTCTATTTCACTTTTAATCATTTAACAACGTTCACTACAATATTTGGAACATAATTCGTTTCGCGAGTATCATACGTTATTATAGGACAAAGAGTTAACTATCACTTTTCTATTTTCAACTTGTCAGATATATGTAAACCTGTAAGCAATCTGTAAACATATTTCATACTTGGCGGTACAGAGTATGCGTAGAAATGCCACCAATCAAATTTAGGCACCGATTTTACCCTGCCTCCTCCTGAATCCTGAACACCCCCCTCGCCACTGATCCCAGCTCATGCTCCATCCCTATATTCCTATATCCATGGTATAACCAGACACAACGAATCCGTCGCAGCGCTCCCTATCGCGGCGATCGAATCAAGTGAAAGTGGGTATTCGATCGTCAGGTTTGGCAGGCCTGATCGAGGTCATTGTTCGTGCGGGCGCGCCCGAGCAGGCTTTCGCGACGAAGTTGACCGAGCGGGGCCGACAAATCCCGAGGGAGTACGAACGCGAGCTAAGCCCATGATTGGCGGAGAGCCGACGCGACGGTAAAAGACACGAGAGACGCGAGCGACAGACGTGGAGGGACTTCACGCCTCTGTCCGTGTATTTCGATGGTTTTTACGTGTCCGTACGTATCGTGAGTCGGACAGCAGGCCACGGTATCCTGGTGAATACCTTTCGAGATCGTTCTCGAGTGGAACCGTGACGAAATACGCGTAACGTCGCCGAAAAACGCGAAGCGGCTGACACATCGGCCCAGGAGAGAAGGCAGGTTGGACACACGGCGAGACGAGAGATACCGTTGGAGCGAGGGGGACACAGCGTGCGCGCGAAAGGAGGAAAGGAAAGGAAAGGACGGAAGGAAGGAAGGAAGGAAGGAAGGAGGAGGACACGGCGCGAAAGACAGGGGACTGACGTGTTGCAGCCGTATCAGACGGACGTGTGTAGCGGTCGAACGCACCGACGGGTATACACGTTATTGTTGCGGCACGGGCAGAGCGAGCGAACTCGCATGCGCGCGCGCGATCCACAAGAGTTTCACCGTTCCATTCAAGAATGTTTTAATTACGGGGAGGTGCCGCGGTCCTAGCGAGCCCTTCGCGACCACACTGGATGATACGCGTCGCGTGTGCGCCTTACACACCGGGAGTGAGGATTAACCGTCTTTAACGGACGTGCGTGCGTCGTCGCGCCAGAAGCAAAAGGACAACCACCCGTGTGACAGAGATGCTGAAGTTCATCAGGGGGAAGGGCCAACAACCCACGGCCGAGCGACAGAATCTTTTCGCCTTTCAAAAGGTAGGTAGCAGCTTCTTCTCCGCCGCTTCGGGCCTCCTCGATCGGAAAAACTGTTCGTCCACACCCGGCTCGCCGGTACACGCAGGACACTTTCTTCCGTTCATCTACTTTTACGAGAGCGCGCGCGCGCGTGCTCGTGCATGCGTGCATGCGTGTATATCGGAGCGGTATATTTGCTTTTCGTTTTATTTTTCTTTTCGTTAACGTCGCGATTACCGAGACCGATTAGATTCGTACTTCGCGAGGAAACAATGTTATCGTGCCTCCCGTGCTGCGTTCGTCGATAACATCGATACTCTCGTTTCGAGTGTGAAGGTAACGGTACAGAGGAGACACAGTGTGTTTGTTCCGCACCGTTTTACCCGTAACCGGAGGAAAGTGAGAGTGAAAATCGGCGCGATGCTGTTCTCGATTAAACAGATTACCGTTATACAAAATTGCGAAAAACCGTATTGTTCGTTGCTTCCCCTTCATTTCCTATGCTTTGTACGCACCGCAATGTTTTTTTTTTAAATAACAAAAAGGAATAGGTGCAGTTTAAAAAAAAAAATAAGGGAAACATTATGAGAATGTAGGAGCATCACGGCGTTGATCGACGCGCGACGCGTTTTTCGGAATATGTACATACACGTCTGATTCTCGATCATACGCGCGAGCAAATGTCGAGCATCTTGAAAAATGTTGCGAACGTATCGAGTTTCAAGGAGATCCATAAATATACTGCGAAATCGCGCTTTAAGTTGTAGGTATCTGTTCGGCGATTACCATTGATCGCTGACCCTTGTAGACGGTAAAAATAAAATTTGTACATAATATTATCGGATGACAGGCCGCTCCGTGTCATTGATCGAACGAAAAAGTAATCGACGACCGCGCGTTCGCGCATCGATTCATCGACTGATTTACCGATCGTAGGCGAAAGAATCTTTCCGGTGCATACGCGTACTATGTATATCTATGTAAACAGAATTCCTAGAATTTTGGTAATAGAATTCTATGGCCTAGGGCTGAGGATTTCTTCGCAAACTTGGATGAAGAAGACGCGTAACGTGCACGCGTTGCGTAGATATCGATTAGATTTGGACGGCTGCACCGGTTGATACGCGAGTCGTAAAAAGTACTTTCTCCGGGGGCCTTGGTGAAAAGGAGTAACTTCATATCCGAGGATCGGAGGAAACCGTCTTCGCGGAGAACACGATACAGCATGCTGTAGAAGCGAGAGCGCGTCGCGGAGAATCAACAGGTCGATACCCGAACGTAATCGATACCGAAAGTCTAGAAGACAACTAGCCTCGAGACGCACGGTGCACAGTCAGGATTATTGTGGTCTGGGTTAGGTGTGCGGTGTGTACGCCGCGTTTCTTTGGTGGTTCTGTCTACGACCGGCTGTCATCGTCGCCAGCCATCCAGTGTACCGTCCCGCGAAACCCTATCGCGGTGTAATTCCCCGCCTCGTGGATTTGATGTTTGACGACGCGCGGATTGCGAAAAAGGCCGGGCGTGCAAATCAGGTCGCGCCGAGCCGAGCCGAGCCGCGCCGCGCCGCGCCGGCCACGATCGATCGATTTGCGATAGATGTTGCCCGATCTGTCGCGAATCAAACTCCACAGCTTCCATCCCCTCCGTGATTTTTCCAAGTCGATATACCCATCCGTTAAATTATTATTAGTAGATTGAGAATTACCGATTTATTCAAATGTTTTCGTCAGAAATTTTTCGGTCAGTCGGATAATCCTGCTATATTTCTAATGGAGATCCTTTATATTTCGTCTACATGCCGCTACACCATCATTCGGACATGAAATGGAATAAGAAATGTAGGTTAATTTGTTTCGTTGGGCAATTAGAAGCGGAAGTAGCGCGCTCTGCATGTTAAGACGCACGCCACGGAAAAAGAATAGAAAGCCCTTATTGCGGAGGGTGCTCGTTGTCTCAATTAACTGCTCCGTTTTTCTGGAACCGCGGTGTTAACGCTGCAGTCGGGTCCCACGAGAAAACAAATTGCGTTCCGTTGCGTGATCGATTGTTGTTATTTCGTTGTTGGACCGGAACGAGTTGCGGAGAATCGATGACTGCGAGATGATAGTGATCTTGAGCCTCGTTGCTGCGCGAAAATCTTAACAAACTCCGAAGCAAAAAGTCCAATGTAATTTTATTCACGATTTATTTCATCCGTTTACGATCAAAATCTAATTGAATTAGCTTCGGTTATATTTTTTATTCTTCTAGTACACGATATATCGAGTCGTAATACGGTTTCTTCGAGTTGTTTAAAGCAGCCCGATAAAAAATTATATGTATTCGATGTTTCAGGGACGATTATGAAACCTTGGTTTTTCATTTGAAGATAACCCACTCGCTATCTGATCTTAACGATATTCCGTTTATACGTATGTAATTGGTTTCACGCTAATCCCTTTTTTTTCTGGATGATTTTCGAGAACCTATTTGTCACGGCCGTCGTTGAGGCCATATACAATTCCACGTACTTCCAATAAAGGGAGGTCGCGATAAGGACAAGATACTATTGGTTCTTTGCGCAAACAAAAGTACGATAAGGTGCCTAGCCCTTTTTATCCTAAGCGTAATATACGAGCGAGAATGTGCCGTTAGCTTCTCCTAGTCATAGCTACGTAACCGACGCGCGTCATTTATTCTGAAAGTTGTACCGTAGTCTATTGTCGAAAGTAAAAACAAATTGCGAACGATGTCTTGTCTACTTCGCGTTTCCATTACACCCTGTATGCATATACAAGAAACAGTAATTTGTAACTAGATCGCGGAAGATCTAAATAAATGCGTCAGTAGTGTACGGACATTTTTTGGAAACGATAGGAAATCCGGTAGAACCTAACAGCTTACCTTTCCAAGTATGGATGGAAGAAAGGAAACGTTGAATTTTTAAAGATTTTAGACTCTAGGCCAGCATAGTGTCGACTAAACAGCGACCTCATCTTCTCTCAGCCTGCGTATGAATCTTGAATCTTAAATGAAATCGATCGTCATAAATTATTCAACGTCGGTCTATTTATTCGCTAAATCTGAGTCGAGCAACAAACAGTACGAAAAATAGTTCAAAGATTCTGGACAGGTGACTATAGAGCGGCAGCGTGAAATATTTACGTTAACGCGACTGCAGCGGGATATCGATCGAGCAATTTCTTATGTTTCTTCGAGGTTAATTAGACCAGTGCTAGCTAGCATTGTACTTGATCTTTAACTGAAAATTGACGTTGCTGTTAGTATTGTATTATACGGGTTACTTAAAAAACTAAATTTTGCCGAATGCTCTAGAGTTAGAGTCGTTGCAAGTATGAGATTAAAATTCGTAAAAAAACTATTTTGCCCTGAATAAATTTCTACAATTCAATGGTAATGTATTCTCGTTGCTTCGTACAAATTTATTCGGAGCAATAATATTTATTTTTACGTATTTTGATCTCATTGGGACAAAAATACGGCAGTAAAACGTCCAACGGCAGTCATCGGTCACCCTACTTACATTTTAAATAAAACAACTCGGAATGAAAGGGATTTATAAGGGGTTAAAGATATTTTTCCGGCTCGTTGTTCGCGCGCATTCGCATCGGTCGACAAAACCGCTCGATTAACGGGAACCAACGTTATATCTGACTCATCGGTGACTAATGCGTCGCGCGCACGATTCGTCCAAAAATCGCGGACACCTACGAGCAAACGTTAACCGCCCGGGAAAAGTGGGAAACTCGTCGGACGATGCCCGTAATTACTGTTAATTGCATTCGTAACGAGTCGCGGAAGGGAAGCGTCGCGATCGTTAGCCTATCTCCCGCTATTTGCCTCAATTAAGCGAGTCTCGTAGACCATTTAATAGTACAAGAACGCAACCTGTGCGTTCTGTTTCTTTTCTTCTCGAACCTCTGGGTTGTTCGACACGCGCCTGCGCAAGTGCATCGTTTCACGTTGTATATGTATCAATCGGACACACGTTGCAAGTAGAAAACAAACGTCTTGGAAACACAGGCGGGCGAGGTATGTGTATGTACATACACGTTATCAGAAAGATAGAAAGCCAGAAAACCAACGCGACACTTTCGCGTATCTTGAACAAAGATCCTAGTTCTTTCCGAGAGACACCTTTGTCTTTTTCTCACGCTCGTCCGAGCCCCCCGTAAATTGATACGCCTCGTGAATGAAAGTTTTTCATGTGCGCGCGACCCGTACTCCAACAACGGATACAGATAGCACGGACTATTTTTAGCGACTTTCTCGTATAAATAGCATGTTGATTACCGCGGGCAGCGTAATTATTGCAATGGAACGAGCGCAATGACGGATCCGATTCATGAATCGAATGTACAATCGAGAGTATACCGCCCCGATGCCAGTTGGCTTCATTCACCTCGATCCCGTCGTCCGTATAATAAACTGAAAGGACTGTTGCGTTGTCGCGAATTTCCTTTTCAGCTTTTCTTCTCTCGTTTTATGTTCCATTAAAATCCGCAGTCCAGTTATCACTCGTCTCTCTCGTAGCAAACGTGTATAACTGTCCTCGAAAAGAAAGCCAGTAATAATTCTCAATTGCACATGCACACATAGTAACGTTCAGCAATGAAATATTTTTGTAAGATTCGCCGGTCTCTCGAATCTCTGTTGCGAGAGGACCGAGAGTCTGGACAGCGAGGGATAAAATTTCACCCTCGAGTAACATGATAGACGCTTACACGTTTCAGCGGTACAAGCTCGGTTGTTCTTTGCTTAACATATTTATTTAATTACCTGTCGGCAGAGTAACTACGGTTACATTAAACAACGATCAGGGAATAGTTGAGACAACATCGCTATAAATAACCTGTACATCCAACTTGATAAACATTTTTACCGTCTCGTAATCCGAGAGATTACAATGTACCGCGAGCGATAAGTATATCAAACACGATCGAACCGTTTGATCAGCGCGGACATATCAAAATAATCAACCGCCGCGCCGCGCTGTCGAACGATAGCATGTTAACTCTTCTGTTCATAACCCATTTGGAACTTTCGGCCAGAAATTTATGGTCCTGGTAAAAAATATTTTTAAACCGTTCACCGCGGATGAATCATCTACAATGAATGCGATAGATGAAAACCGGATACATATTTATACGTCTTCTCGATGATCGAGTTAAATTCGTTAGTTCTCAAAATGATATTGAACGATCAGAATCAACACCGTTCTGTTCAGACAGCATTCGATTGCCATTTCGCTGTTTTATTATGGAATACTTTGTACGTACACTGTACTCGTGTTGATCACGGTGAAATTTCGATTACCTCGATCTCGCTGGTCTCTCGTTGCGTCTTCGTATGCGTCGATAATCGCGAAGTAACTCGGTTAAAAGGTTAATGGTAGCGTCTTAATGGGTGGCGCATCGACCGATAAACCTTTTCCTTTTTGTCCGCAGACGCTGCAGCATGGGTTCCCGAACAATCCGACAGCCCTGGCCTGGGACCCGATATTGCGGCTGATGATGATCGGCACGGCATCCGGCGCCATCAAGGTGTATCCTTTTGCTTCTGTTTCGTTCGGCTTCTCGAGACCGCGTCTCGTTTTTTCCTGTCGGTATTTATAATCTGGTCTCGTCGGATCGCGATGACGTTCGCCCGGTGTGTCTGCCGATAAATCGTCGAAAACCGGCGAGGCTGAAGGGAAACGAGAAAACGTGATTGACGTCTATTCCTTCGACGCGCCTTCTCTCTCGCTCTCTCGCTCTTTGTGCTCTCCACCTTACTCTCGACCGTTTCTAATTTTAGTCACCGGCTCGCACGATACACTCCGCGATTCGCTATTCTGTCCATTTTTACCCATCGATTCTCTTCCTATAGTCTTGAGCTTATTGGATAACGATGGATTCCACTTAAAACTCTCGTTTGTCTCCTTAAGGTTTTGCGTAAGATTTTAAGACACTTAGCTGTATCGACACAGTTCTCTAAGCGATCTTTTTTCCGGGCGTAAATCACTTTAACGAGGATTCTCCCCGGCCGACCAAGGTTCCCTAGAGGGAAAAATACTGTGATTAATGTTAGGAGATTATGCTAGATAGCGGAGACTCGTCTTCTAGATGGACGCGCGAGAGAGCGAAGGTAGGAGAACATTTCTAGGGATATAAATGGAAGAGCGAATTTGAGTGAAAGCTGCGAGATCGGGATATTAGAAAGTGAAAGGGAACGAGGGTAACGGAGAATTTTATGCATTGAGCAGCTATGCATTAAGGGATAGGGTGTTGTAAGAATTACCTAATCCGATTTGCATTAAAGTAGGGGTTGTTTGGAGGTATCTGAGAATTGTGGGCGTCGATAGCTGTGAGAGTTGAAGCTGCAACGCATTCTTTTAAGATTTTCAACATCGTAGATCTTCCAAGATCAACAATTTTCTTTCCAAGAACCAGAGTCGACAAATTTCCCCTTACGTTTCATCATTGCTCGAACTGGACGTTTGTTGCAATGCAGTTCTTCGGCGAGGCCTAAAGCCCGTGACCGGTTTCTGGTTTTGGTCTCGGTTAGGCACCGCAGAGAGCTCGTTAAAACCATTCTTAGAACAGCACGAATACATATATTAATTTCATATCACGGCGAACACGCGCGGAAAATGGAAAGTGCAGTTCTAAACAAGCCCGTCGCGAGAAACACAGTCTCGTCGGCCGATTCGGAAACGTTTATTGGCTCGCTGAACAACAAATGTTTGGCGGTTGATCGATACGCAGAAACACTCCCGAGAACTGGAGTGCACTTGCACTTGTCGGAAAACGTGTTGCTGTTGCCTCGTTACCCAGTTTGTTCGCGGTTCGCTATCGATTCGACGGAAAGGGAGTCCATTCGGCCCACACGTGTTCTTTATTTTTTCCTGATACCTAGCGCCTCATTGTCGGTCCGAAATGTTGCACAAACATCCTCGTGTGCGAGCATACTCTTCCTCGATGCTGCCTCTTTTCCTTTATTTCGCAAACGCTCGTTCGTTTGTCCGACATTCTGCGGACGAATCGATAGCTCGATTCGTCCTTCTAGACCCAGACCTTAGATAAGTAGAGTCACGTTCGCGTGAGAGTGGATATCGAAGTCCAGATCGATCTTCACGAATGTAGAACACGCATTTGGAAACTCCATTGTATTTTATCTTTTCGACTTGGAGCAGTTTTCAAAAATGCTAATCGGCATTGCGCAAAAGAGGTCCGGCAGCTCGATAGACGCTGCGTCTCGTCGGCCAGTCGCATACTTCATTCAGGCAACGATGGCAGATGTTCCCGCCGCTACGTAATCAAGAGATCATTATCGGCTCGCAAGGCTAGTAATAAACGTCTTCACATTTTTTTTTATCGACGGACGTTCTGCTCTACGTCGGAAAAGCGTTTAGATAATTCGATGCTCGTTAACTGTTGAACGTGCTCCTTTTTAATCGAATGTTTCGATAGACCTATTCGTCGGAGGTGCGAGAGAGGGAGAGAGAGAGAGAGAGAGAGAGGAGAGAGTCTTGCAGAATTCGACAACGATGCGATGCAGCATGATGCAGGATTATTGTGTGCAGTGTGCATTCCTCGGTCCGCTCGGCGAGCACAAACGGCTCGGTCAGCGCGTTAAGTCGGTCATTTTCGAAACAAGACCGCTGTTTGTTCATCTGTCCGGGGCTCGCCACGTTTTCAGACCAAGACGAGACTTTTCCTCCGTTTTCCTTGACTACAGACAACGCGCACAGATTCGGAAGACCAGGTGTCGAGTTCTACGGTCAACATGTCGACAGCGGCGAGAGGGCGGTCAAGAGAATCGTCGCGGTACCAAATCAGGTGAGTGTGCATTTTACCATATTTTTTTTTGTGGTTAATGAATAGACCGCAGATTTTTATGGGAAATAAAAATTTTCTACCCGAAAAAATTTATTTTCTTTCTCGATACGTTTAACCCTCTTCGCTCGGAGATATTTTTACTCGAATATTGAACATTTCTTCCGAACTAGATTAATTCCATTCTGTAAGATTTTTTACTTTTTATAGGTATGAAATTGATATAATACCTCGTACAATACTTGAATGTTTAGTAATTTAATAGATACCAACATATTTAATAATTGAATAATAGTATAGACGTTTTTAGTGGCGACTCTGAGTGCTAAGGGTTGATAGATTGAAAGTAATATATCGGTATTTTCAAATTCTCTAATGTTAATTGAACAATGTTTTTAAGTGCACCTATTTATTTTTCGCATGGATGCCTGAAATCCGTTGTTCAGTGATACAATTGAAAGTGAAAAGTCGAAAGCTGCCCAAACGATTCGTGCCGCTCGTTACGTATCAACGTATGGCTCGAACGGCAAGAATCTATTGGTGCGCCGGGATACATTGTAACCAAAGAGGCGGATGCGTGAAGTTACGATTGTTTTAAAAGTCACACGCGTTGCACCGGTAACGCGACACCGTGTTCGGCTTAGTCCGTCGTGCTGAATTGCGTAACCGTGTGCGCGACACGCGCGATGCATTTCTGCACGCGTGTGCAAGGTAAATAATACACGGGCCAGCGGATCCCCTTGTGTCTCCGATCGTAAAGGCCAAGTATGACGCCTGCCTGGGTCCACATGGTTTTCACGCGACGCGACGTCTATCAGACACCGATCAATCAATCCTCAACGCAGAATTCGCATCGTGTTGTTCTAGAACGCACATTTTACTCGTGTTCCCTTTCACCGCGGTTGCCGGGTTCGTTTGAGTTCACGTGCGCTGTTCCAATCCGAGTGGAAACCTGTGGAAATTTCATAGAAATCATTTAATCGATTGTCTTCCTCTTCTCCCCGTTTGGATTTTTTCTCATTCTCTTTGTAACTGATTTTCAGAGCTCGGGGTTCGTTTAGGTTCTTCCTAAAAGGCGCAAGATGAACATTTTGTCCTTGGAATTTCTAGATTCGTCTGATTATTGAAAATAATTATAATTGATTTGCGAGTCGTTCGCGGTTTCGGGAACAACTAGCTGCGTCAGTTCGGTTCGCGCGTAAAGCTCGCATGCGAGCGCGAAGGAAGAGGATTGCGTTGATAATTAATTACCGAGGCGGATAAAAAAGAGGCGAGCGGTAATAGGGAAAAGTGGTGTATAATTACCGGGATAATGCGAGATTACTTCATCGTTGCGTCGTACGTACGTACGTAAACAACGACGAATCTTTTTCACGTTCATTTACCTTAGCGGTAAACCGTTTTTTAATAAGTTCTCTCCTTCGCGAAATGCACGAATAAGGGAGCAGCGTCGGTGGTTCCGAGTCTCTCGTTAATTTCATCCGGTCTCGAGAACGAGAATACCATGATTAGTGGCACGCTAAAATTTTTGTTAATTTCATTTTCATGCGATTCGAAATTTAGAGCGCCCGAAAAGCAGTGATACTTACGAATTTTTTCTCTCAACAATTACAAAGCGAATCTTTTTGAAATTTTTATGCTGTTTTGTTCTATGTTTAAGCGACATACAAAACTTGTCCCAAATGATGATTACGGAAACAGTTCGAATTTCGCTGTATAACTTCAGGAACGTATTTTCGACGAGTACTAGCGTCAATTTATGTAAAAGAAAAAATGGAAAATTTTGACTTCGTAAACGAGGCTCCCCCCGTAAGCCGTAGACCCCGAGTATCTAATCCATAATTGCTTATCCGTTAACTATTTGCTTTATTCCGGATGAGTTACTGAAAAACAGAACTCTTAAATATCTCTGCTAGAATTGACCCTTGTAGCACAAAAATATTGGATAAATATCTTTTTCAAATATTGAAAAAATATTTTTTAAGCCACCGTTTTTCATATAAAATAAATATTGGATCTAAATATTGTATACATGTACAAGAAATGTAAATCATATAATTAGAAGAGATAAACTTCTATTAAAAAATTCTTTTAGGTAAACATCTAACTACTTTTTTTTAATGAAGCATATTATTGCTAACGAATTAATATTCTCCGCTGCAACAGGGCCAGGGCCTCTCCCAAATACTTTGACTGCAGTCGAATGTTTATATTTTCTAGCGCCGCGAATCTAATCTCCAGACTCTGTTTACACAAAGCCGAGAAAGATCTCGAATAGGTTCTAATATGAAATAAAGATTTATTTTATAAGGAGAAAAAAATATTTTTCTCGTAACATGAAAGAGATATTTCCTGCATATTAAAAAAAATATTTTTTTACTTAATGTAAAATAAATATTGTATGTATATTTAAATATTAAATTGAACAGATCGAATCTCTTTTTAATATTATATAAATGTGTATAAAATATTTTGTGCTACTAGGGGAAGATGAATACAGACGCAACGACTCGGTCTGTATACTCCGACGAGTTTTGTTTTCGGTCATCGATAATAATATGAATATCCGCTTTCTGAAAATATCTGACAGCGTCATTGAATCGAGAATTAATTGATACGATTACATCGAACCCTTTAGTCGCTGTATTACGGGACACGGAGAACCGTTATCTTATTTCTGAAGAGAATTGTGAGATAAGATAACGAGTCCCATGATTATAATCTGATCGCGACAGAATCAAACGAGCCTAGATAGGGGACCTTGGACGACTACATATCCGGTCATGAGCCGTGTCGTCTACGTAATTATTAAAAATCAATCTCTTTCCTCGACGCAGCTGGAAAATCATTCTGGTCTAGGCTACATGACCAAAGAAGCAAATTTAAAAACATTAAATGTCTTAAAAACACCTGTTAACAAGTCAAGAATAACCTATGCTGCTAACGCGCTCTTATTTGTCGCTGAAAATTGAAATGACAGAAAGGACGCGGATCACACGCGTGTCCCGCGAACAGATTCGCAATCCTGTTAATCGCATTAATTAAGGTTCATCTCGTCGTCGAGAGGTTCAAGAAGTCTCGAGTGTCCCGGCGAGCATCGCGACGCATCAACTGCAGAACTAGAACAGAAACAGAGTACATAGTAAATAGAGAAGAGAGGAGAACAGAAAATGTTCCTGACCGCAATCAGAATCGTTTAACTGCACGCGTTAATAACAGGCGAGAGACCCGGAGCATTTTCCACGGAGCGGAAACGCTCTCGTGAAAAACGAGCGGGGCCGTCCGATCCGCGTGAAAGTAAGGAAACACGGAGGCTCCTCGCGTTTTCCTCGAGTTTTCACTCGGCTCGCCGCGCCGCGTCCCGCCATGATGAATCGACGCTTGTAAAAAAAAATGAAAAAAAGAGACGCGGGAGTTGGCTCGTGAGAAACGACGGAATTGCGAAAACCGCTCGGCGTACAATTGTTCACGCGATTATTTATATATGTATGCTGCGATACCGACGAAATCTTTAGAATTGTCGGCACAGCAAACCTCCTTTCATCCAAAAGCAGCTATCTCTATCTCGAAATTTGCATTCTTTAGTTTCTAAATGTTCTACAGCTTTGTTCGATTATATCGAATTCCGCTACGGATATTAGGATTAAATGTCCCAATAGTTAAAAATCGGGATTTCTCCCGATGCGTGGGAAAGGAGCACGGGGAGCGAGGCCAGACATTCTAAGCTTCGGTTAAAAGAGGATTTTCCATTGGTGAAAACAGGGCCGACTGGTTACGCTGTTGGACAAGTCCGTGCACATGTGGGAGATCGACGAGAGCTCGATCATCGAAACGGAAACCTTCTCGTTGGAGGGTAAATTCAAAGTGTCGGCATTATGTTTGGAGTCGAGCGGTGAGAACCTGCTGCTGGGTACCGAGGGTGGCAACATCTATCTCTTGAACATGAAGACCTTCACGACATCGGACAACATCATCTACCAGGAGGTCGTGATACAAAAGTAAGAACACCCGTGCGTTCTTTAGAGCCTTGGAAAATAACACATGTTTTTTCTACCCTGAAATCGTGACCCGTTTGCGGGTCGCGCAGGACTGCGATCGACTGCCGTCTCTCGGAAACGATGAAATTTGCATGTCTTCTTTGTGACAGCGTACCGAATGATTACAAGATAAACCCGCGAGCGGTCGAGGCGATAGCGGAACAACCAGGTCATCCGGACAATATTCTGATAGGTTACAATCGTGGTTTAATGGTTCTCTGGAACAAAGCGACTCCGGGAGCTCAACAGGTGAGTCTTCGTTCTTATTGTTCCCCGCACCTTCTTCCTTACATGTCCGTCAATGTACACACGAAACTATACTTACACTATACTATACTGTCGTGGTGCATAACAACACTGCTTACAGTCAACACTGAACCTAATACTACACACATACAGCTTGTGTCACCAAATATTTGTGAGGAAACGCTTAACCCATCGGTGGAGAAAATTGTGTTTTAATGATGCTCCTTTACCGGAGATAGCACTTAATCTACAGCAATCAGGGCAAATAGGAGACCCGATGGCGGCCTCGTTAACGAAACTCGAAACGGTAATGGCGATTTAATTAGACTCTCGCTGTTCTAATAATCGTCGGTGACCATACCCGTTCAATGCAAAATGGAATTTCAAAGAAGAACTCGTCGAAACTTTTCAAAATTGAAGTCAAAGATCGAATTGTCGAATACGTTCTTCTGATAAATCTTGTCCTTCGTTCGCGTATCTTTCTTCCCCTGGCGGTATTCTTCCTCTATCTCTATTTTCTTCGGCGCTGAGAGGGTATCGCTGATATCGCTACGGTCTTTGTCTGGAAAAAAGAAATTTCTGTTGGGTTGTCGGAAAAATGATAAACTTTATTCTTAAAGATTTATGACAACACAAATTAAGTATGCACTGTTGTATAATTTTTTTAAATGCGTACACCCTACTATTTACTTTCCATAAATCAGATTCTTACATCTTTAACAGATATGTGATTAACTGCATACATACACGCTGTTGCGCCAGGCACCCTGTTGCAGGTTGGTTGTTACTTTGATTAATCCGTCGGCGGAGCCTGGATCTGTTCTGTCTTAGAAAATGAAAATCGTCATTTAATTACTCGGTGTTCGGCGATTAAATTAGATGATCGAGTGTTACATCAGAAACAACAGACAAACTAACGTGTCTGCGCGAAGTAGTATGTATGTATCTCGAAAAAATATGTTCGCAAAAAATGATAAATAAAGCAGCGAGTAGTCGGAAACATAATCAATTATACATACGGTGACCATACATTATTTGTCGTTTGTTTTGTGATCTGGAATAAGATTGAACATCGTTGCACATTAGACGACCCATAGTGTGAAGCGGCCGTAGTTCATTCTTGTGAAAAGTATGAGAACTAAAGTTTTTTAAAAACATGAAACGCTGGAAAACGCTGGAGATCGGATAACTATGATAGAATTGGAGGAAGCGTGCCCCGATGGGTTAAGCGCGACACGTGAAATGGTACCGTTGGATCTGATTGTCGTTTGTTGTGTCTTTGGTGGTTTTGGCGAACGTGTACGTGCAGCTGATGGGTTTGTTTTCGCGTGCGCAGACGTTCGTCTCCACGCAAGAGCTGGAATCGGTGCACTGGGTCTCCGAGACCCGTTTCGTTTCCTCGCACAACGACGGCTCCTACTCGTTCTGGAGTTCCGGAAGCGATACCATGCTGGAATCCACCACCCCGTACGGGCCGTTTCCATGCAAAGCGATCACCAAAATTCTGGTCTACCCGACCAAAGAGTAAGTACCGTCGAAAACTTCGTCCCTGCTAAACCTCGCGCGTTTAACAAACATTTAATATCTTTACAGACACGGGGAACTGGTGTTATTTTCTGGAGGGATGCAGCGAGCCAGCTTCGGTGATCGCGACACCTTCACCGTAATGTCGAAAGAGAAGCACGTGGTCTTCGACTTCACGTCGAAAGTGATCGACTTCTTCACCGTCTTCCCGAATCCGGAAGAGGGCAAAGACCCTGCAGATGGTCCGGAAGCCCTCGTGGTCCTGGCTGAAGAGGAGATAGTGGCCATTGATCTAACCCACCCTGATTGGAAGATGATGGCGTTACCTTACCTCGTGTCCCTTCATGCGAGCGCCGTAAATATCGTTTAACTTGATCGTTAAACCCTCGTGTCCATAAATAGTGACCAAATCGATTCAAAATTTGTCACACCCCTGTTAAATAATTGCACCATAATTTTGTATCCACGCTCTATCATACGAAACACCGTACAAAAATATTGTTTATTAACGTAATCGTACAGTAGATGATAAAATTATTCAAACTGCTTGCACGAATTAACGATTTTGCACTAGAAAACAATTTAACATAATACTTTACTATGCATAACATTTTATTGTATGAACAAAACATGTATTTACCGTGGCTCCAATAATGTAATCATCGAACATCAACCGCATGTACTCGACAAACATAGCCATTATCTAACGCGCCATTGTTTCAGGTCACCTGTTCGCACCACGTTCCAAACGTCCCCGACGAGCTCTGGAACAACATCGTGGCAGCTGGCAAAGCACAAACCGAACATTTGTACTCTGACAAACCCTGGCCAATCGACGGCGGCATCGTGAGTCCGAAGGCAGCCGGTGACAAGCCTAAGGGCAGGGAATTGTTGCTGACAGGCCACGAGGATGGAACCGTCAGATTCTGGGACGCGTCGGATGTCGCTCTGACACCGTTGTACAAGTACACCACGTCCATTTTGTTCACCGGCGAGCACCTGGACGTTCTGGAGCAGCCGCCGGAAGACGACGAAGATGTGTGGCCTCCGTTCAGGAAAGTTGGAACTTTCGATCCTTACTCGGACGATCCGCGACTCGCGGTGAAGAAGGTCCTGTTGTGTCCACTGTCCTCGACGCTGGTGGTGGCGGGTACCGCCGGTCACGTTATCACAGCCTCCATATCGTCCGAGCCGGTGAACAAAGAGATCAAAGCCGTCACCATGAACATCGTAAGCGACCGTGACGGTTTCGTTTGGAAAGGTTACGACCATCTGCCGGCGAGAACCGCTAGCATATCTTTCGCAGTTGGTTTCCAACCGCAAAGTCTTCTTCAATTGTACCCACCGGCTGCGGTCACAGCCTTGGCTATGTACAGCGAGTGGGGTCTGCTGGCTGCTGGCAACGCCCACGGTTTAGCGGTCTTTGATTATACCAGATCGAAAGCCGTCACTGTCAAATGCACTCTCAATCCTAATGGTACTTAAAATTACTCGAAATGGAATTTCAGTAGTCTTAGCATTTTTTCTTTTTTTTTTTTGCTAAATTTTACATGAAAACGTTCGATTCGTAGATCTCTCTGGAGCAGGAGACACGCCCATCTCCAGAAGAAAGTCCTTCAAAAAGTCCCTAAGGGAATCCTTCAGGAGGTTGAGGAAAGGAAGGTCGCAACGTAGAATGAACGCCGGAAGTCCGACGAGAAACGCACCTCCGGAAAAGAAGGAAACGTAAGTTGCTTCTCTTCTTGTTAGTTCAGTTATTTGTAATATATGAAATGTTCAATAGTAATTATCGGATTCAAATATTTTATACGCTATTTTTACTTGTTTTTCACTTTTCTAAAATAAACTATTGCTTCTCAATAATATATATTCTTGTCTTTTTCGACCACTTTCTTCATTTTCCGCGGATCATTTAATCACGCAATTAATACATTATTTGATCGTTTTGTGAGACTCATAACGTTCCATCGATCATTGTTATTGATTTAACAGCACGAGTGTTGCCTCTTCTCCAAGCGGCGAGCTTTCGCCGGTAGAACTGAAGTCCGTGGAAAGACAGGTGGAAGCAAGACCCGTAGACGACGCCCTTGGTTCGATGGTTCGATGTTTATACTTTGCTAGGAGTTACATAATCAGCAGTAAGTGGAAAATCGAGAAAACACAGACAGTAATATCTTTTCGGAAACATCATTTAATATTTTTTCTCTATTACAGTGAGGAACACCACCCCGACGCTGTGGGCAGGTACCAACAACGGTACGGTATACGTTTTCACATTAGCGATACCGGCGGGCGCCAGGCGGACAGAGGAGGATGTAAATTGTACATTAGGGAAAGAGATTCAATTAAAGCACAGAGCACCCGTGATCGCGATAACGATACTCGACGGGTCGAACGTTCCGTTGCCAGAACCGTTCGAAGCCGAGAAAGGCATATGCCCCGGGCCCGACATGGCGTCCCCGCACAGAGTAGTGATCGCCAGCGAGGAGCAATTCAAGATCTTCAATCTTCCGTCGTTGAAACCGTTCTGTAAATACAAGCTGACCGCGCACGAAGGTTCCCGCGTGCGGAAGACCGGCTTCGCGAAATTCACCTATCCCGCAGAAACGACGG
Source organism: Lasioglossum leucozonium (assembly GCA_028454225.1). NCBI lineage: Eukaryota > Metazoa > Arthropoda > Insecta > Hymenoptera > Halictidae > Lasioglossum > Lasioglossum leucozonium. The sequence goes on along the minus strand of CM052221.1, from coordinate 11,947,433 downwards.
GTACGCACGAAGAAACCTATCTGCTGTGTCTGACGAACCTCGGCGATTGCTTAGTGCTCAGTATTCCGGAATTCAGAAGGCAACTGAACGCTGCTGCCATCAAACGCGAAGACATCAAGTGAGCATTCTCTTCGACATTTTAATCTGTTGTTTGCGTTATCTCTATCGTTCCGTATCTTTTCAGTGGCATTTCCTCGTTGACGTTCACGAAAGCTGGCGAAGCTTTGTATCTACATTCGAGCTCGGAGCTTCAACGAATCAACCTGTCGGCGAACAACGAGTCGAAGATGCATTGCTCGCTGAATCTACCTCCCAACGCAAGGTCGCACACCAATAAGACCACCGGCAACGACAAGGTGCAAGATCAAGGTGTCGTGGAGGGTGCAGCGGAAATTGAGGGCAATACCCAAGGTAGCCAACCGGTCGCTCCGGTACAGAGGACGATCACAGAGAACGGTATCGTCGGTTCCAGTGAGTATACTACGCATTGATCATTCTGGCTCCATGTCAATCTTCTATATCTAATTAATCGACAGATAAGTTTGCGGGTCGTCCATAAGAAAATGTTTAAACGTGCTACTACTAAAATATGCGTATAACCGCTTGCATATTTTGTAACCTGTGTACATATCTATACATTCACACATATATGTGTCGCTTTGCTATGATCATCTCTGTGATTCATTAAACGAGAGCTAGCCGCTATGTCGTAATTCACACAACCCCTCCGATTAACATCAACGGGAGATGCTGTGTCCTAACGGCAACCCCTCTACTACCTATTCTTGAACACCTGTCTTTTAGCCGGTGGCGAAGAGTCCCCGAAAGAACCGTCCCTACGGCCGGCAGCGAGCACCAACGACGTCAACGGGGACGACGATCGTCAAGACTTGAGTTCTATAGGGGATATCACGATCGATAGTGTCAAGGACCACTTACTGTAAGTGAAAACGCCAACACCGAGCCCAGCTTCTTACTATTTGATTTTATTGGCGCTACCAATGTTGCTTCTATGTTCATTAACTCGGACAGAAAATCTCAGCGAATCATCGAGAGGCGTTGCATTATAGAGTCTTGTCGAGTACTCGTCACTAGCCTCCTCTGTCTCTTGAGATAAATAACAATAACAATATTCTATTAATTATATCAAATGGAATAAACAAGTGTTAGTAACAGAACAACATAAACAGCTTAGAGGATATAGATAGAAAAATAAGATCTTCATTGTTATGAACGAACGTCACGTACTCGTGAATTGAAAAAATGAATGAAAAAATGATTCAAACTATTAACACATAGTATTATTATTTGGTTTTATTTTAAAAATTATTATACATTTAAGTATTGTATGAGGTGAGGTATCATATGTAGCGTGACGGCCTTGGCGCTGCCCTACGCCGCTGCCACTCTAGACCACTCGTAATTTCCTTTTCCATATTCCCTTCCTATTGTAGGATTTTAGGAAAAATGAGGGAACCGCCGCGCCAGCGGGAATCGAACCCCGGCCTTTCTGCTAGTAACCGATCGGCTAACACGCTCACCCACGGAACCCCCTCCCATTATTCCTAATCTCCGTACGGTATTTTGTTGTTCTGGGGAGTCCTGATCCCACACTATTATCTTCCTTTCCGCGTGGACCTGGTCAGTCCTGGTACACATCTGGCAAAAGAGATTTGGTAGATGTGGTATCCGAGCGCAGAAGGTTAATGTCCTTTCCTCGACCTTCCTCTCCTCCTGGGTTTTTTAGGATATCGGGTGATTAATAAATGTTACCAACGCGTGTTTATGTATTCACAAATGTTTACTGTGAAAGTTTATCGAGAAAACAAAGTGTCGCGATAGTTACAATATGATATACGCGCGACGAAGGTTGCTAGCTTTCTGATACTTGCTCAAGTAAAGGGGGGGCCCTATATGACCCTGCAACGACGTCCCAAAAACCGTTAAAATAAGGGGAGGAGCTTTTCATCCCTGAAGATGCAAGGAGAAAATTTCCTCCCCCAAGACGCTACATATGGGGACGTTGTTGAGGAACTGCAACGGGTCGGGTCAAGGTTCTGCCAAATGTCAACTCAATGACCAAACCCTTGGACCCGACCCCCTACGGCGCGTACTTGGGAAAGACGGAATTTTCGGACGCGAAAATTCTTTCATTCCCACGCACAGCATCCGCTACAGGTTTTTACCCGTACTTCTCTCTTCTTACCTTCCTCTCTTCACTTTCCTCTCCTTACTTTTCCCCCACTATCTAGTTTGTCTTCCTTTCTTCCGACTTTTCCAGTTTTTTGGAGAAACTCTTTTCGACAAGTCTAGCAGAAGTCTTCGTATAGGACACTTCGGTCCCTGTCCGTATACCGTGAGCCTTTTGAGCGTTGAGGAAAGAGATTTGGTAGATGTGGTCTCCGAGTGGATTTCTAACGAAGTCCAATTTAGGAAACCAAATTAGGCTACTTTCTCCTAGATACCGATTGTATATAAATAGAGGCGCAAGAAAAGAAACTTAGATCGTTGAATAAATGAATGACGAGAGTACATATAGTAAAGATCTAATTCAATTCGGAGAATAGATCTGCAAGCATGTAGCGAGTCCTCGGTGTGTCTGAGAAACTTCGAATACCGAAAATTAACTGCGCGCAGAAGCTGGCTTCGTAACGACTTTATTTTGCTCTGCTAATGCGTGTTTTCGTGTACTCGCCATTTTCTTGGCAGTAACAGCTCCCTTTTCAGAAATGCAACGTCTTCCGAAGAACTTCACAGTCGTCTTGCAGGACTTAAAATGGAGGTGACCTCGCGAACCTCGGAAATTTCCACGCAGAATCAGTCGCTGGTCGTGAAGACCACCACCGTTGTTTCACAGACGACCAACAACACCACCGCCAACGGGGAGGTCGAAACGAGTCAAACGAACGAAACCCAACAAATGAACAGTGAGTGAAACTGTTGTGTTAACTCTCCGAGTCACCACGAATTACCAATGAGCGGTAGTAATTAAATCAATTAAGGTTCACCGGTGTACGTTCTATAAATGTAATTTTGTTTAGAACGAAATCTTTTTTATTCTCTCGAGAGCACATTTTTTAAATGTTACGTTTTAATTAAATATTTTCTAGGTTGACGAATCTAACAATTTTTGGCAGGTTACGAATAATCTGTATCCATATGTAATCAAAGTTGTACAATTCATCGGCCGCTTGATTATTATTGTGTTCGTCTTTCCTCGCTTTATAATAATTTGTTTCCGTTTCTTTTCCTCTATTCTCTTCTTTCAATTCATCTTGTCCCCCCCCCCATCGTTCTTTGTTATTATTTGTAGTTCGTTTTGTTATCGTTTTGTTTTGTGCTATTTATTATTGCGCAGGCACTACGGTAGAGAGAGAGATACGCAGCGGTACCGAGACAACAACGACACACGCTACCATCACTCTGCCCCCAAACGTCGAGGTCAGCAAACGGCACTGAGTCTATTGCGAATAATTGGTGTCGGACCTTACCTCGATATTTAAACCCAATCGATTAATGCTTAGCAAATATTTGTCGGCTACTAACACTCTAACAACGCCTATTCACACCTAGATCCGTTAACATTAGAGCTATCAAACAGTCAAAATTGCTGTCCTATAAATTTTTGCAAAAACTGACTCTTAACTATAGATTTATTCAGAAAAAAGAATTCTATGTCCCTGGGGAGTCTGCATTTATTCAAAGATTCAAATTTTCAATAATTATGGTACATAGAAGATCAGCCATTTTTAGTAATGAGATAGTTCTAGTATTAATATATAAATGTACAGTAATATTTAATTAATTTATAATTACTCTTGCAATCGACACTCGTGCAAATTTTAATAATACTAAATAGTATGTTCCCTAAAGACAATACCCTATTTGCAAAACATGGCAACTTCGCAAACATTGACAAATGCAAAAAGTTGAAAGTATTACTGTATTTCTCTAATAAACTTTTATTTTCTTTTTCCATGAACTAACATCTTTTTGCATAGACGTAGTGAAGCTTTTTTCTAACTAACAGGATTGTCAATAGACTGTGTAAATTATTAATTAGAGGTAAGATGCCAGGTTAGTTTTTTCATGATGTTTTATCATATTGCAGATTAGGGCAGCTGACTTGGCAAACTTAGAGGTGACAACAACCACAGTGACCACCGAGAAATCGAAAGCACCATTGGCCAGGCCTGAAGAAGTTGGTTCTTAGAAATATCGTCCGAATTGTTCCCGCGCTCCGATCAAACACATTTTTGATCATTCTGACTAGCCAGAGCCACGAACATGAAATTAGATGTTTTCACTTAACGAACTCACACGTGTACACAGCGGCGATAGGTAGAGTTTATAATATCGTAGTTGTTTTTAAAAAAAAAAAAAACTTTAGATTTGTACGCGGCACTAGCGTTAGCCATATAAACGATAAGAAGAAGAAGAAGAAGTAGAAGAAGAATACGAAGACGAGCGAGCAAATTTTTCGAGTATTGTATCACGACAAATTGCTTAAGTTATACCAACTGCCAAAATCGTCGACTTGCATTTTATTCCTTTTTAAAAAGAAAGAAAAAAAACAAAACAAAATTAGTCTTCGTCAGCGCATTTAGAACACAACCCACCAAAATAAAAAAAAATAGATTTTTGTATCGAAAAATTTCGACGGTTTAGTGGAACTAGGCCTAGCTAATTTAACCGTAATGCATTTTTATTTTACGAATAAGCGAGGGAAATCTTTCTACAAAAAGATTAGCAGCGTTTTTTAAGATTGTTTTTATCCGAAACCAATTTGATGAAATATACGGTTTTCAAAATAACGACTATTTTCTAACGACACGTAATTTGTAATGTGAAATCGGTGTGATCGAGAGACTTCGTTACGTTGAACAGGTAACACCAAAATACATCACAAATCGCGAACATGGCAGCCATATTTCTAAATAATAAAATTGAGGAAAAAGGGAGGCGACTTAAACCATTTATAGTATTTCGAATGTTACGGGCGTGTCGCGATGGAGGATAATAAAACTATTGTGTAAAGAGAAAAAAAAAGAAACAAATCGATACGCCTAAACGAATACAGAGATAGCTACTTAAGTAGTATTGACGATTGTAATAAGGAAAGTACAGAGATTGAGGAAGGGAAACTTATGACGCGACTATTAATGGCCATGATGTGGAGGAAGACAAGAGAGCCGTTATGAAAAGAATATATTTTTTATTGACGTTGGTTAATCGTTAAGTTTTCCTCTTTTTCTACAAACGACCATGGTACAATGAGACTTTCTCTATCGAAAAGCATCGAAACAACGTCGTCATTAAGTGGGTCATAACCGAAAACAACCCATGTGAACAACTTCATTAAAAAAGTATTTTTGGAAACGAAACTGTGCACTAAATTAAAACTATCAACCCTCGAACATTGTATACATTATGTAACGGTACGCTAACACGAAACATTCTAAGCTCGAAACAATCTCCCATTTATAATAAACAATTCTATAACCTTTTATCTACAACTCTATCACAAGAATTCTTCAAAATATCATCCCCTGTACTTTTTAGCAAGGGTTGTTTCCGTTACGATCCTCTCCATAGATCAAATCGAATGCAAGAGGGGAAAAAAAAAACAAGGCAACAATACTTTTTATTAGCGCGCGTGTGTTCGATCTTTTAGATAAAGAAGCCACCAATTGTTGTGTTATTATTTGGTGGAGGACAATTGCTACATATTATTTTTAACGCAGGATTAAGTCGTAAAATTCCACGAATCTACCCGCATGTATCGTTACAGCGATAGAACAAAAATATTCGTACACTGCGGATTGTGGTTTTCAATTGTTGACAATGATTTCCATGCGATGCTGTATCAACAATTACTTTATTTATAGGAATTCACCTTTCTATTGAATTGCACACAGTACTTTTAGCGTCTAGTAGAGCGTTGAAAATATTTCGTAGGAATTGATCTTTCTATTCAATAATATTTCGATGCATAGAAATTGTATTTTATTTAGTATAGCGTTGCGTAAGAAAATAATGTCAATTCGAACCGAGAGAACGCAGTGCACGTATACATTTTTTTTTTTTCTGTCGCTTGTATAGCAATGTATAACGTAGCTCCGACGTCTGTTCACGAGGGTGCAGACTGTGTTTTTTAAACCACCCATACTATTTTCGATCTCACGCCGACGTTTTTAAGCGAACACGTAACTCCATTCCTCGGAACGATTTCGTATTCGGATCGTTGTTTTGCAAATGCGTATCGTGCTAAGAAGTTCATTCGTTCTTTTTCAATTCTGTTTGCCCTACGCGGAAAGAACGCACGAGCATAGACAGATATCCTGAAATACATTTCCATTGAAAACGACAGACTGACGCGCGGAAAGAGGCATATCCGTTTCTCTTGCATTTAATCAATACCATTCACCGGCAGATCCGAACAAAAACTTTTCTTCGCCGTTTATCGTCTGTCTCTCGAGTCTACGCACACGTTCGAATCACCGTCGATTTTATTTTTAATTAACCGTCCGACGACGAGACACTCGACGGCCGTACAAAAGGCGGAGCTGGGTCACTTCCAACCCGTAACAAAGTTTGCCACCCACGCATACGACGCCACTTCGTCACATTGTATCTTGATATTTCAAACTTCATTTTTATAATGACCTTTTCTTTATTGTATTATTTAATTAATCGATGACCTAGCTCCACCCTGGAACGATTGATAAAGCGACAAACGCGAGGCCTTTGTAGATAAATATTTTTTAATTATTCGTTTCTTTTTTACTATTCTTTGGAAAGAAATTGTTTGTCTATACGGAAACTACGATTCAATGTTATACAATTGGTTACAACTGTGGAAATCCCGTTGATTCGTTTCAGCACTCGCTGACAGTTAAGTAATCCCGTTTACTTAACGCGTGTCGCCATGTTTGTAGCCAATTGTACGATCTATTCCAAAGATTAAACATTTTTCCCGCTTCTGTTTCTGACGAAACGAATTCTGAATACGAATCTTAATCCCCGATCGACAATAATTCGAAGAAATTTCTATTTTAAACGAATTTTCCCGTGTCCGTGATTCTTCTAATTGAATTTGAAATCCTAGGAGAACTGGTTACGTGTACTGTGCTTTTAGATCATCCTAAACTTAATTTTTTTTATTCTAATTGTAAACTATATTAACGAGGCGAAGTAAACGCGTAAAATAAGATATCTAAGAATGTATGAGAAAGATATGTGCTTCTGCTAATTGTACAATTCATTGGTTTTTTACCTTGATAAAATATTACACACTGTACACAGTGGATTGTCCAAACACTGCCCTAAATATTTCCTACTTGTTACTCTGTCTAATATTTGATTACACTGATACTTACATACAGAATGTCTGTTTTAAAAATATATACAAATGATTATTAATGTTTTGTTTTGTGAAAACAAATTATATATATATATATATATATTTATCTTGAGTTATTTCATGCTACATAGTAAATTTAGAATCCCATGCATTTAGTTTACCTCACTCTAAAGCAGATTAAGTTTGTATTTATAAAGAATAAGCATACACACATTGACAAACTAATAAATATTGACTATTTAGAAAGTACCAAACATGTATTACACTTTTTCAAAACGTTATTACATAATTTTTGTAAAGGATCTAATGTATTTTGTACATAATTTTATCTCATCGATATTCCTCCTTCCTTTCAAAACTAAGTAAAATCGAAATTTCAAAAAGTAGAAAGTAAAAGATATTTTTTATGAGACATTTGTTCTGGACATTAACATTTTATCAGATTAAAAATACAATCAAATTTTACATTTTCAGGAAATTGCTAATTCTACAGTTTATTTCAGTGCAATTTCCAATTTAAGGAAATGTTGGATATTTAATAATCGAATTAATTAATATAAAATATGTATTTAGAGTTACCGTGCAGATCTCGGTTAGCCGAAGTAAAACGTAAATGTACGTCGAACTAAGATTGACAACAGTGTATTGTTGTGCAATTGAAATATTTGCTTGGGACTATTGATTGATCGTGTTGCTATTTCATCATCTATTCATTCAAATGCCTTTGAAAATCCACGCAATACGAACGTTGTATGAGAACTTACTTATCTTTTTACATAAATGCATTCTTTTTTTAAAAATGCTTTCTATTTTTCGGCAACCTGTGAATATTATCTGAAATACTAAATTGGTAGGAAATATAATATAACTTTTAACAATGACATCTCCCACGCTTCTAAATTTGGTCACCGTTCATTTTAATTCGGAGTATGCATAGAATACAACAGTCACAAATATCGTTCAAATAGTCATTCAGAGCACATGTTTGAATAGTACTGTTATCTTCTAGTCGAACTGGCATTTACATACTCCATGAAACAGCGACTTATCTTCTAACCTTCGCATATCATATATATTGTATAGAAAAACTTGAAATAATTTTTCTAAAATAATACGATGGTAATACGAAAATCTAAGAATTGAAATTCGCAATATCGAATCGTAAAGCCTTCGGTGCTGAAAATCTTTAATCGGTGTTGCTGACAAAGCGAACAGACATGCGATCAAGATTAATTCAAGTCGTGTTCGCCAGATGACGCACGAGTTTTTCAGGTGTGGCGGAAGTGGGATCGCTCATAATGGTTTATCCTACAATGTTTTTGAATTTTCAAATTATTCAACACGAAATTGGACATTTTTCGGGATACAGCAATTAACTGGACTTTAAGTAGAAACTGGATTACAAATAGTTGATTAATAGCGATTATAGATTCTAGAATGTACGCACAAGCACGCGTTTTTGTAAATAATATCTAAAATAAGAGGGCAAAGAACAATGTGAAAATTCAAAAATTCGAAAACACCGGAAAAACAAATGATTACGAGCGGGCCGTACTTCCGCCGCACAGGCGTGTCGGAGCACGTCGGGTGTTCGTGCTCGGTCGTGATCGCTCGTGCAACGTCGGGGGTCGGGTGGCGGTGAGCGACGTGAGCGTGTGCGACACTTGGAATACGGACTTGTCCAGTAAACGGCGTCGTAGAAAGTGAGCGAAAGTGATATATAGGTAGAGCGTAATGATAAATCGCGCGAATGTTTATTCCTGGATCGGTGGTAGGTGGTTTGTTGAAACGCGAACGTGAAGAATACAGGGGGATCTGGTACGCGCGGGTCAAAGGTGCGCTGGTCGAGACGGAGCGCGCGCGAGAGAGAAAGAGAGGGGTGAAAAGGATCGAATCGGTGTGGTTGGTGGGACGGCCATAACTGGTGTTCCGCCGTTCGGTCTCCGTTGGCGATCGACGTAGCGAAAGGGCAGATGCCCTTACGCGGTTCGCGTTCCCATTGGCGGGTACTTGGCGCTGTACAGGCCGGATCGACGTACTCGGTTAGATCCGGTGTTAGCGTTGGCCGTGACGGGTGGTTCTCGTGGTTGCTAAACTCGCGAAATACAAGGACGAGCGGTCAGCCGCCCCCCGTGGGGGGCAATCGTCTCGGACACGACAGTCTCGGCCCTGTGATCGGTGATAGTGCTCCCTGTCGCGGTGATCTCTGTCTGGCAGCGACGACGGTGACGGAGACGGAGACGGAGACGGAGACGGAGACGGAGCCAGCGCCGTCAACAACAACGGCGACTACCAAAACGACCGCAGCGCCATCGACAGCGCGGCCGCCATCGCACCGAGAAGAAGTGGCAGCAGCACCACCACCGCGAGCACCAGCGATTCCTTCGAGGAGAGAAAGACGAAGAAATGCCCGTAGGTCCGCGAACGGCGACGCGATTAAACATGGAGGCCCCGTCCGGTTTGTAACACGGTGGTCAGGTCTCGTTTAAATCACCGCACCACCGCCAACGGAGCCTCTTGCGCGAGAGCGCTCCTCGAGTCGGGGCTGCCTAAAAGTCGCCTTTCCTTGCCCCGTGCTACTTTTCTTCGCGAGGGCCCGCGAGCCTCGAGGATGGAGCTGCGCGTTGGTAATAAGTACCGGCTCGGACGGAAAATCGGGAGTGGCTCCTTCGGCGACATTTATCTAGGTAAACTTCTCTCTGTTCGCCTGTTTCCCTTTTCGACGTTTACCTTTTACTTGTGCTCCTTCCCTCCCCCGCTCCTCCTCCTCCACCACGCTTCCCCCCCTACATATACGTTATATACGCATAGACGCACGTACACACCGTACACGGACCACCTACTCACGGTTAGTTTGCCACATACCTATTTGCCCTACGACACGCATGAACGCGCCAACTCCCACCGTTGTACACGCGTACACGTTTTCCTCCCCTCACCGACCTTGTTCTTTTTTACCCCGTTATCTATCAGTCTTTTTCTCTCTTTCTCTCTCTCTCGCTTTTTTTTCTTTCTATTTACCTTCGCCGTCTTCCTCCTTCCCCCTACGTTCCGCTCTACTGATTTTTGGTTTGTTTTGTTGCGGTAACCACGCGTTGTGACCGGGCCTTATCTGGCCTTTTTCTTGTTGTTTCTCCAGGTACCAACATCTCTACCGGCGAGGAAGTCGCCATCAAGCTAGAATGCATAAAAACGCGGCATCCACAGTTACACATAGAATCGAGGTTCTACAAGATGATGCAAGGAGGCGGTGAGTAGAGTTTTTTCGGCTGGTAACAGTGTCGTCTCGCGGAATGTCGGTCGCGGCTCACGATTATATTTCGAAACCTGCCCGTTGTCCGGCACGAACCGTCAGAATTTTCAGTTTGTTTGTTGGACAGCTGGTTGAGCCTCCTGGCCACTGAACCTTCTCTCTCTGTCTCACTCTCCCACCCCTTTGCTCTGTCCCCTCCTACATCGCTCCTCTCCCCACTCCTCCCGCCGTCTGTTCCCATGTTACTCCTTTCTTCCCCGACCGCGTTCTCTGTTCCTCTTTGTGACAATGTAATATGGACTGTACCGTTTTAACGATTACATATTTCTGTCAGAGTTTTAACGTTGCACTCGTGTAAATGTTTACCTTACTACTGGTTGGTAGACCGATGTTGTTTACGCGAGATTATAACTCTTTAAAAGCTAATTTGTAGGAGCAGGTACGTCCGAATTGAGCATTTCGTTGTATCGCCAAATTTTCCCAGGAAAACGATAGAAAACCTTTAGCAGAATTTATTAAAGCGCGCGCTCTTGTGTATTTTAAGTAGTCGCTTGTATAGCGACTTCGTAGCATGCTCAGAAGTGATCTCTCACCTAGACGGGTAATAGTCTTTTTTTTTTTTAGCAAATATTTGTATAGTTCATAAGTAACGCTAGAACATGAAGTCCTTGAATGATATTAAAATGTTTATGGATAATTTAGGTGTATCGTTGTCGTTCAAACCGTTGACTTTTTGACCAGTTCGTATTATTGTACTAGATATTTTTTTTTATGCAAATCATGTACGGCTGTTTCAACAACAGATGACCCTCGATCTATTTAAAGCAGTACATATGGTGTATTGTTGTAGCAAGAGTTCTTCCAAGAAGAAGGTCGCATGAGTATTCCTTTGTGATAATATAATATAGTTGCGCTACTTGAGCTGGTTAAATATTTATAGCTGGCAAATGCAGTAAGCTTCGTATTCTTCGGACTGATTTTGGGAAAGAGGGAAAAAACTTATTAAGCATATTATTTCCATAAAATATGATTATTTTTCCAGGGTTTGGTCGTAAGTAGTTTAAATCGTAGGAAGTCAAAATTTATTAAATGATAATTATTAGTCAATTTAATTGTTAAAAAATGCATTTATTACATAGTATTATTGCATGGTAATGCATAAGCTATAATTACGACTATAACTCTAATTACTACTAAATCCAGTATAATATAATTGCTAACGATTTTGGTTGTGTTCTTCATTGTGATCAACAATTTTATTGTAACATTCCAGTTGGAATACCTACAATAAAATGGTGTGGTTCGGAAGGTGACTATAATGTGATGGTAATGGAGCTACTCGGACCATCTCTGGAGGATCTATTTAATTTCTGTTCAAGAAGATTTTCTTTAAAAACAGTGTTGCTACTCGCCGATCAATTGGTAAATAACAAATACATGTTAGCTTTGTAATATTGAAAAATGTTTTAAGATAATTGAAAGATAAGTGTTGCTCATCCTGTTATAGCACTTGCGGATAGAAGCGTATCGATTTGTGACTCAAAAATTCTATAGTCTGCAATTCATGATTTCTCATTATATATTTTCCAAATAGTTACAACTTACCGATAGGATAAAAGATTACGCGTGCAATGTCTGCTCTTAAACTCTGTCTTTGATTCTATGTACAATATTTATGGTAGCTATGCAAGTGTAATGCATTATGCTGTTCAAAGTTCACAGTTTGATTATATGCAGTATTCCTTACTCTGTTCTCCTTTTGTTAAACGAATTACAATACGGGTAACATTCTTATCAGCGAACACAGTCGGTGGCTGATAATAAAACTCAATGGTCTCAACAAAAACACTGTTTTAAAGTAACGGCTGGAATTAGTGTGTAAAACTTTGCTTCCAAGAAAAATGCTTCCAGCGAAGGACTATTTTGGTATCTGTCTAAATGTGGACCATGCTCAGAAAAAAAAACAAGCGTATCCCTGAAAAGTTTCTTTCGATGAGACATCATGGATTCCTACTGAACAATTCGCATTTAATACTAAATCTAAGTTGAGTTAAAAAAGTAAATAACTAATGCACTAAGTCATCGATCTCAAAAAAATTACTATTGCGGTACAAATATTTACAAGATGTTACAATGATTTGTATCTTCTTTGCCCCCAGATAAGTAGAACGGACTACATTCACAGTCGCAACTTCATCCATCGAGACATCAAGCCAGACAATTTCTTGATGGGACTGGGCAAGAAGGGAAATCTCGTGTACATTATAGATTTCGGGCTGGCCAAAAAGTATCGCGACGGCCGCACTCACAAACACATACCCTACCGAGAGAACAAAAATTTGACGGGAACAGCTAGGTTCGTTGATCGATCCTCGAGTAACTAAACTATTAAAAAGAAACCCTCAAACCTTTTTTCCTCCCGTATCTGTAAACCTTACTCTCCGTTACCGCCCGTATCTGTAAACCTTACTGAACAATTCCTTTGTCCATGAACAGATACGCAAGTATTAATACACACTTGGGAATTGAGCAATCACGGCGGGATGACCTCGAGTCTCTGGGATATGTCCTGATGTACTTCAACAGGGGTAGCTTGCCCTGGCAAGGCTTGAAAGCGGCGACCAAGAGGCAAAAGTATGAGCGTATCTCGGAGAAGAAGATGTCCACACCTGTCGAGGAGCTGTGCAAGGGTTATCCTGGTAAATTGATAAATTGGTAGACTGCGAATTTCATGCTTTCACGGCAAAAATGACTACAACAAAATAGAATTTTATCTCGGTTTAAACGAAATTGGTAATATACGTATTAGACTCTGTTTAGAATCTGATATTGTGGGGCAATGGGTTAAGAATATTACTTCCTTTTCGACTTACTAAAATTATTGAAAGAGGAAATACATTTCTATTCGACTTCTATTTTTTTACGATCAACCTGGAACATTTTTATTTCGTATAAAGATCCACAATCTACAAGTCAGTCTCCGCGTTCCAGCTGATATAGACCTTGCACTAAAGTAATTGTCTCGTTTTTTACAGTCGAGTTCGCGTCGTATCTGAGGTATTGTCGAGGGCTGCGTTTCGAGGAGAGGCCCGATTACTCGTATCTTCGGCAACTGTTCCGGACGTTGTTCCACGGACAGGGGTTCACCTACGACTACGTGTTCGACTGGAACATGTTGAAGTTCGGGAACGTGAGGCAACCGACGTTGCCGTCGGCGCAGCAGGCGCCGATGCACTCACAACAGACGAACACGGGACTGCCCTCCGGGACCAATAACGATCAGGAACATCGATCAAGGTTGGTGTTCGACCGATCCGAATTAAGCAGGACCTCCGCGCAAACGCCCCGCATACGAAATCAGACGTGAACATGTCGGCGGTCGCTCTACAACCATGCCCACCGTCCTTCCATGCGTATAAATAGCATGGTCATTTCATTACCCAGCGGTAGTCTATTTTCGGCGGCTGGGTCAATGAATCGGGAAATATACGCGTTCGAACAACAGAAATAATCAAATACAAGGATTCCTTTGTTCCAGATTTTCTTTTGTTTTCTTTCTATTCTAACGACAGTTTAACACGTTCGCGATCACCTTGTTTCGTTGAATATCTTCATCGTTCAAATGTCTACCGTGTGACGCGCACATTATGCGTCAACATTTGTCGTAGCGTAAGAGTTAATTCATCTTAGTATACGTGATGTACATGTAGCTGCGTTACAATCAGATTTACATAGAACTAGAGCAACCTCGAGACGTTTCGAGAGCGATCTCGTATCGTTCCTTTTTCTTTTTTTGTTCAGTTACAGAGATGTGTTCGACTGTAACGCATGTATTTAGACACCCTGTTTAAAGGTGTAACGATACTTTTATAAGATAAGAAATGGAAGTCATAATCCTTTGCACTTTTTTTTATAATGGAAACCACGGGTAGAATTACTCTAGATTGATTTCGTTTTGTTGAACCGACACAATGTGATTGTAACTTCGGAATCGTATAAGGATCAAGATTTACCATATTATGTGGTATGTTTCTTTTTATTTGACACTCGAAGTGCAAAGGATCGATACAACGTACCTCAGCGAGTCATGTTGTTACTAGGGCTGACGATTATGACGATTATTACAAACATTGTAACGAGAACGTGTCAGACCCGAATTCATTTGTAAGTGATGATATATCGCCTTCTAATATGTAAATATGTGAAAATAAAATACAGTGAAATACGATCCATGTGAATTAATTGAATTTTCATACAATCACCAGTTTGGTAACAACATGACGTGTTTAAAAACATTTGTACATTGCTGTGAATGCTGGAAGAATCGGTCACTCGAACGACGTTGCTCGTTTAAGGCGGTGGAAGTAGGTCAAGAACAAACCAATTGGCTAATCTTCCTACGATATTCAGTAGAATCTTTCAGTTTGCGGTGAATCGGATGTTATCTGAAATGACTGATTCTTTGTTCCCGCGTATTTTATAGTAATTATTCGTTTGGTAAAAAATGTTTGTTCAATCACCTCATAGCGCTAGATGAGAGTAAATGTTTTCGTTACTGAAAATCACACGTTGAACGCTGCAATTAATATTTTGTTTCGTTTAAGATACAGTACAGAACACAGCATAAGATACAGTTACAAACAATCTGTATGTAAAAATCGTCCGCGGCTAGAGGATTAACTTGAGATCTCTGTACAGTAGCTTGAAACCGAAGATTGTTTGAAATCTAAGTTGTTGAAACAGTTCGTCGTCTGATAATCGTGTTCGTTGCAGGCCCTACACGCGGCAGTGTCTAGCGAACGCGTCGGTGACGACGGTGGTGGGTCCGACAGTGGGCACGACCTCGAACCTGAGAAGTCTGCGGCAGAAGCGCGAGGCGATGGACGCTCTCCGCGATCAGGACAATCAGGAGAAGATTGACCTGCAAGGTAAAATCCAGTTCTACCAAAAATTATCGGTTAGCGGTCAGCAGCAGCAACAGCAGGTGATCGGTGAGCGAAAAACGCAGCTCGTAGTTAGTCATGCGCAGCCAGGCGGTAGCGAGATCGTGCAGCAACGCTCGACCCCGTGTCAGTTCAGTACGTTCAAATCGTCCCCGGTTAGGGTAACGCCAAATGTCGTGTCCCTGGACATGTCCGGCTTGAGTCTAGGACAGCGGGACGCGGCCGCGTCGCCTAACCGCGACTATCAGCTGGTGAGCCGATTGCGCGAGCCGAGTCCCCAGCTGGAGAACCGCCGGACTTCCTGGTACGCGGTGGACAAGGACGGAGATCGCGAAGTGGTGACGTTCCATGGTAGCCCGGAAACGAAGCGTGATTGCAAGGAGGATCGTGCGGCTTCCGCTGGCTCGTTGAACTGCTTCGGCAGCGTCGATAGAGACTCCGAGGACAAAAAAAGAGGTTGTCGACGAGCGGACGTGCGACGTCACTCGGGCAACGTGGAGTACCTCGACAAGGAGACCGAGTTCTTCAAGAAGATCATTTTGAACGACACGTCGAAGCCAAGGAAGAACTTCTCGTTCACCGGCAAAGAGGAGAAGGCTCACAGGAGTCTGGAGTCCATGGACCGGAGCGTCGACCTGTCCCGCCTGAACAGACTGGTGCTTCTGTTCGACGACCGGCCCAAGACCTTCTGCAACTGCAAACTGAGGAGCCTCGACTACTCCCAGCGGTCAAAAAAGTCGATCGACACATCCGCGAACAAAGCGTCCCCCCCAGCCGAGGCGGCCGAATTTCTTCCAGCGCGTCCGACGTGGCTGGCATTTTTTACTCAAGCAACGAAGAATCCGGCGACGGAATAAATACGAGCGGCCGCAGAGCGTGCAGGAGAAGTGCGAGTATTTTTTACAGAAGTATCAGAAGAACGAGTTCCTCGTGCACAACTCTGCGGCCACGGACAAGGAGGAGATAGTCGCCAAGTTGGAGGACAGCACGTTTCGCGTGAAGACGGCCAGCGAGGAGGACAATTTGCTCGATGGAGACGCCAGCGACGTTGACAAGGAGCCCGAGGCGAGTCCTTCGATCAGCAACTCGCTTCGATCGCCCGATGGGTCCAAGGATCGTAAGAACAGCGACGGTAGCAGCATGTCCTACGAGACCAAGCCGCCGGATCCTCCTAGCAACGCTCAGGACGCTTCGAATGGGAACAAGGAGGCTGATGTTGGATACTCGACGAGCCAACTGGGCAAGCTCTGCCTGCAGAACATGCAGAACGCTAATCGAAACGACGCTCTCTATTCGCACGAGGTCGCCGGCAACGATAAAGAGGAACAGTTCATGGACTGGATCGACAATATGAAAGGCACCGTCAGCCTCGGAACGAACACCAGCGATTCGCTGGGACACGGAAAGATGGATCGGAACCTGACGGATATTCTGACGGGTATCTTGCTGGATATGTTCATCTGCATCTGCATCTAAGCGATCTAGCCGTCCAACGCACCACCGCGCGATCTACGTCCCGCAGGTCCTTTTCTCCGTATGTTACGCTTGAGCTGGTTTCGACAGGATTTCGGTCTCTCTCTATCTATCACTTTCTCCATCTTTCTCCCTATACGTATATATTTTTTATCAACTATTTACGCTACCTATATACGCGCGGAGGTTGCACCTTGAGAATAATCTGACCGCGACAGCGGCGCACAACTAACGGAACTGACTCTTCTTCTCTTTCTCACGCGAGAGCGGAGGCTCGATTTTTTATACGCGACACGTGTACTCCCTCGCATACCAAACCACAGCGCCTAACCTATGTTAAGGAGCTACCAGTATACATAATGAGAAAAAAAAGGGAACGTTCAACGATACCGCGACGATTGTATCCGATTTAGGAGGTAGATAGGTGGTGGGCGGTGGAAACCGGAAAATTCGATCGCCCTAGGACCTCCGGAAAGACAAAACCCTGAAACTCGTTGATAACATTTAAATCTTTCGAATTTTCCGAGGCAGAATCGGACGGGAGAAATTGTCGATTGGTTACCAGGTGTTTCGACCGAGCCTTAAACAGTTAGCTTTACTAAATAATACTCCATATTCATTTATTTAACCGTTGAGGGTCTCTACTGTTTCGCCGCGGTATTTCACAGCTGGTTACAAAAGTATCTTCCGTAGCTCGGAGTCGACGAGCTCTCTCGGGTTCATCGACTTCGATTTCGTCATTGAAACTGAAACCTTTGTATCATTGAGAACCGTAGAAGCGATTCTCTGTCTGTTGTTATTTTGCGTGTGACTGAATTGTACGTCTTATTTATTTGAAAATTATGAACATTGCGGCGCGTCAACCTGGCACGTCGCCTTCAAATCTTTTTGTACGCGTTTTAATACATTAACGATTCGAATTTTTTAAATTATTAAATCGTTTCGATAGTACGTGTGTCGTAATGTTATGCGATTTATGTAACTGCTACTTTTGTAACCAACTGCGTCGAACATTGTAAATTAACCGGAGCGCTTATTGTCGTCGTTTCTGCTAATCGTTCGATCGCTTCACGAAAAACAGGAGAACGGAGGATTCTCTTCGACCCGTTGACTCGCGTCGCCATTGGCGGAAATCAGTATTAATCGAAGCATTCGATAGGGTAGTCGAGAACAAATTTCTCAAAAGAAAATATTCCAGTCGTCGCGTTCGTTTGGTTCTTTTTGCTTTTCGGGATTTCGGCGCGATGGAAGAAGGATCGGATATGTTCGAGAGGATCGGACGCAGAGGACGCACTTGACAAATATCGTTCGTTTGTTTCATTTTTAGCGGTGTTATTGCAATTGTCATCACGTTTCGTTTTCATCGTCGAAGAAAAATCGTTCTTTCGTTGTTTTTTTTTTTGTCGGGCATTCGCAAATCAATTTCTTTCACAAGTTCAATTATTTTGAACAAAGAACTTCTCAGCTTTTTGATCGAATTTTTCAAGTACATACTAGTCATTCTTTACAGTTCATTTATACGTGTATGTACTTTACATGAGAATGAATTACATATACTTCCTTAAGAAAATAAGGTTTGGCACCTTCACAAAACACACAATGATCGGAAATTGTCTCGATCATTTGCAAAATTGATATTAATACATCTACTCTAATCTCGTTCAAAAATATAATATTTATAGATAGTTAACGCATCGGAAAATATCACGTGTCGTAACAGTTTACAAACAGCCTCACTGCTCAAATACACTGCCATTATTTTACGAACATTTATACTCCCTTTACAAACATAGCGGTAAGAAAGAGAAATAACGATGAGAGCCGCGCGTGATATTTTCCAGAAAGCTCTGTGACAACCGAAAAGGAAAGTTGCATTGATCATTGAAAAGTTTATTGCTATCGGAACTGCCGAATTGATCAAAAGTAAATGTACTTTTGGGGAGATTATTAATCAAACGAATTCATGCACACATGTTGCAGCGAAAATCAAACGGAACCTCATCGAATGCACTACCAATAAATTAATATTAAGAGACCACTGCCACTTCGACAGGTACTTCTAGCATTAAGTTAAGGAGAGGAAAAAAGACTACTCATTCTTCACATTTGTCATAAGTGCATAAAATTTTTCAGTCCATTAATTATTCGAAAGAAGCTAGCTAATCTTCGCGTTTGATCCTCTCGTACACTTTTCCTCGACGATCGATCACGATCGACAACGGCAGCGAAGTTTTTCGAGATGTCCGGACAGGTTACCAAAGGTTAGATAGTGTCCTAATTTTTCTACGCTCGAATTACGATCTCAAGAACTTCGCTCGTCCAACAAATGATAGCAATCGATCCCAACGATCCTTCGGGGATCTGCGAGACGATCGAGTTCTTCCAAAAAAGCTGGATCCCACATATGTACACGGTGGCGAGAATAGAAATAGGTGATTACGCTTACTCGTATACAATTCAATTACGTTGCCATAAGTTAGTTCTCGTTTGCACGGTACACTGTTCGGAGATGCGCTACTCGTTCCATGGAAACCTATGAACGTTACGAACACTTTTAAAACCTTATTATTAGTAAACCCAAAAGTTATCTTATTTTTGGTGGAGCGATAGCTCAGCTATCGAACAGAACGCATTTCAAGAAATTACGCAAAACTTCGTTGTAACAGGTAAAAATAATAGAATCGACGGTTTGAAAAGGGGTTTCTTCTTTTTATTAAGAAAATTATACACGCGTAACATTAAGAGACGTCAATTAATTCTCTGACGATTGCTTAAGCATCGGTTTGTTTGATTCGAGAATTTTCAAGACCACTTGATATTTTGTACAACGATTTTCCCTATTTATAATATCGCCGCTGTGTATGTATAACAAGAAGAACAAGTTACTTCGTTGTCACGCATTTCTTCATTCATGTTTGTCGCTTGTCCCAGAGAATTCTTCGTAATCGCGTGTCTATTTGTAATCATCCTGTTTTCTATTGATAGTAACGATGGTGATGATGATGATGATGATAATGATGATAATGATGATGATGATGATGATGATGATTATGATTATGATGATTATGATGATGATGATGATGAGAAAGTAGCAAATAAACGTTTTTCCATTCAAGGACTGGTCTTCTTTATTTATTTCACCACACGACGTTGTTGAATATCCTTGTCAAAATTGTACTTTTTGTTTTCTCACTTGGCTTGAATGGAAAAACCAAAATTGTACGGCGCGTTTCGAGTCCAATCACGCCACGGATCATCTTCTTCTGGGATTCGTGAGAGGAGAGGCTTCCCGGAACGTGTCCGATTCGATCCAAGCGGGGAATCCTCTTGGATGTGTTTTGCGAACAATTTTTTTTTTCGTCAATTCTATCGCATCATCTGTCTTCACGAAGGCGCAGCTCTTTTTTCCGTTCATCGAACGCCTTTTCTTGTATCGTTGCACCACGATCTGTCAGAGAGACATTTTTCCATTTCAACTGCCAAGCGTGAAAGATCGTCCATTGACCCAACCGTGCTCGTCCGTTGTGGGCTCCTCGAAGCTCGGAAAACTCGCTTTGAAGCTTTCTAGGCGAATCTTAAAAGAGAATCGCGCGTTTACACAAAATTTTCGATCAAATCATTTCGGGATAGTGGAATTTTCGGTAAGAAAAGTTACAATGCGAGAAATCACGCTGAACTTCGTGGAGGGCGATGTAGTACCAGATTGCGAATATCCTCGCGCGAGTGCTATAATAAAAAAATTCATAAATAGGAATTGCGGAACCATTGCTATTTCGATGAAATAGTTAGTCGTTCGTTAGTCTTTCTAGTAAAAAGCACTAGAGTTTTTTCAAAAAATGTTGTCCGCAGTCTAGTCGTTACTATCGAAAAACAAAAAGGTGCTTTGACCCGAGTTTTGTGTTTCACCGCGACAAACAACTTGTAAAAAACGTGCGAAGCTTAGAATTATTATATTCAGTGGTTTTTCCCGAAGAAATCGGGTTTTCTGGCCGTCACGGTAGGAATCTCATTGAAACGATACCGAACGAACGTGTCCTCTTTGATCTGCGCACTCCGCCGCCGCCGACACCGCCACCGCCGCTGCCGCCGTCAGAATCGGTGTGAAACCATCTTGCAACTAATCGGAGCGTCGCGCACGGTGGATGCATCTGCTAACATACCAACGGTGGTCATTCAAGACGCGCGCTTTTGCAATGCGAGCACCGTGTTCTCCGGTTTCTTATTTTTATTCTGCGTCGACCAGAGCTACCGCACGACTGCGAATGCGTTTCAACGTTCCTCTTCTCTCGGGGGAACGACCGTGTCGTGGAATTCCACGGAATTCCCGATTTATGCCCCGCGTCGAACGAACAACGCGATACAAAACCATTTTTTTTCCCGGGACAACAGATTAGATGCAGACTACAAACGACAAATTACACTTGAGAATAAAGTTACGTATTCACTGGAAAGTTTCTGCCGTTCGGGCATTTATTATCATTAGGTCAGCGCGAAAGTTCGTGGCCGATTTCGTATTAAAATACATACAACGAACTAACCGACGCTGACCTAATAATTTCGTTTTTAACCGGTGTATCCAATAAAAACTAACGGACAAATTACTGATGAATTATTTCGAGGAAACATTACCACGCTCGACGACGCGAACGACACGAATTTTCCAGTCAGTTGAATTTCTTTTGAAACAGGAATCATAGTTTAACCCTTTTAACCCTTTGCACTCTTATGTCGAGTGTGACTCGATATCAGTTTTTATCTCGAGAGCTCCTTTGTCGAGTCCGATTATGTCATGTTCAAACCAATAGAAAAATAATAAAAATTGTTAAAAATAAGTAGCAGTAAAGGAACTGTCCTTTAAAGTAAATTTCAAATAAAAACAGTTGGGAGCTGCTGGTAGCAAAATTGAAAAATAATTCATGTTGAAACCGATAGAAAAATAAAGAAAATTATTAAAAATAAGCAGCAGTAAAGGAACTGTCGTTCAAAGTAAATTTCAAACTGAAAACAGTTAGGAGCTGTTGGTAGCAAAAATTGAAAAACAATTCACAGTGCGAAGGGTTAACGCGCGAATCAAACGAAACTCGGCTTTACCCTGCGATTTACGCTAGATAGAGTATACCCGTCGATGATTTTCGAGGCAATTGCCGATGTATCATACGATCTGTTATTTTGTTACTGGTCTATTTCAGTGACGGGCTTGCCCGGCCCGGAGCGAAGGGTCAGCATGAGGCTGCACCGTAGGGATGCAGCAGCAGCTGCGGGCGAAATGCAGCCGAAGTCCAAGTGAGTTGCTATATCACACAAGCAAGCAGTATCATCGCCGCGCTAAAGCACCTAAGTATAACTCGCTCTCTGCCTAGCATTTAGGGTGTGGTCTTTCGCTGTACGTGGCTTCGTATAAACCGGTTGTACGTCTCGATTCCTCTCGACGTTACGAATTCGAATCGTCGACACGGCAAACGCTGCACCCGCGGGATCTAATTCGCGTCCTGTTCCCTTCATTCGATCCTCCCGGATCTCGCTCGACTCAACGATGAAAATCATTTGTCACCGTGTTCCGTTCTGTGTGTTCTTTTGTTTCTCCGTGCGATCGTTCGCCTTTCCGAAAGAAGACACCCGACGTACACCCTTCTATTCTTTCGATTTTTCACCTTCCTTCAAGATCGAAGGCGTAGAAGTGCTAAGGGATTCTGATCGATTATCCACTTTTTATTTTATTAACGGAATTCCTCCGATTTTTTTTCTCTTTTTTGACAATGTTAAACACGAGCTGCAAAATAATAGGAGGTGGGTTTCTTCTTTCAGAACAGATTCGGAAAGAATAGGCGAAATTGACGATCGAAACTGTACAGTTTGTAATGATACCTACTCTGCTTCGCTGTCGGCCGTGATGAATGCTCGATTCGCATAACACGTTCGCTGCTATCGTTTGTTCTGCTAACAGTTTTCACAGTCACGATATTCCATTAACACGTCGATCAGTCTTTAACGACTGTACTAAATCTTATCGTTTCAGTCTCTTTACACTATAACAAACTGCTTCTGAGGGAATTTTCATTGACGCTTCATATACATACGTACAAGTAGACTGCGAATTCCCTATGCAAACTAAAAATTGTCTGCATTTATTACGTGACACAAGGGGACCACTCGTACGCGGTTATGTTCTCGATTATTTCAATATACATGTATGAATATATTTTTTTTTCATAAAAGCATAAAATCCGCAGTCTATTAGTAAGAACTACATGTTATTATTATTATTATTATTATTATTATATTTTAATCGACTTTCTTTAATACGAGCGTGCGATCGACGATCTTCCTCCGATCGTCGGTAGCGTGACGCTGTTGTAGCGAACGTGTTAACTGTAACGTATAATAGTTATAAATGGAAGTTACCAGCGCAGTGACTTCGACAAAACGAGAGAACGAAAGAAAGCGAGATACCAAGCTTGTTACACTTGGATTTTGCAATCCGGTCACAATAGCTCCCCACCCCGTTGCAGTTTCATAACGAATAGCAGCAATGGGGTCGGATATCTATTACGACCGGCGATGTATTGTACATAAAGTTTCTCGTTTCGAAAACCGGGCTGCGATCGGATCGCGTTTCGCCGAATTCTGCCGTAGAGAGGCTCCCGTACCGCTTGCGAACTAGATCTCGATGTGGCTGTCGGTGTTAATAGTTGCATCGTTTACTTGACTCTCTAATTTTTTTTTCGCCAGGTCACACACATTTTTTTGGTAGATTGGTGTCTTGGTACCGTGGCATGGTTCTCGTCCGGATCGCCTAGAGATCCGGGGGGAAGTTGAGAGGGGTGTTACGTCCGAAGTGGACACTTATATATATAATATTGATTATTTATCGAGATAGAACGCGGTTTCGAACCTACCTGCTTGCACCGGCTACGGTTCGGGCAATTGAGGATTATTAATTAACTCAGAAATCGGGTTTAAAATAATTTTTAAACTTTTATCTTTAGATTAAAATATATATATATTTTAGGTCAGATTTAGGATACACGTATAGTTATTAAAAGTAACAAATAAAGTTATTAACATTACCGATAGATGTTTCTCGCTTATTTTCTAATATTGGTATGGACTCGATCGCTTGGTATTCGCTTCAATTTCAGCTGAAAATCCGCTTTGTTGATGATGATGATGATTTTTGTGATCCGGCGGGTGTACACGCCTTTTATTGAATTTTAACTTCACTTTTTAATTTATTGTAGAACACTTTTAGCACTTTAACACGATTGATTGAGATCAATTGAACTGTTTGATGATAATTCACTGATGAGGACTGCTTGATGTTTACTGACAGTTTAACGATTGAATGATTACTGCCTGTTGATGAAGGGCTGCCTTCTTTTATAGATCGTTCGATTCTTTGTTCCATTGTCATCTTTACTTCGTTCCAATCGCTTTTCCTATTAATTCCCTATCGGCAATTAGACAGGATGTGCGTTGTACGATTTCCAGCCATCTCCCCGGCTGGATCATCTTGCGCTCGCCAATCCTCTTATCAACAATAAACATTGCTCATCGGTCCTCTATGTATTTCTTTATTGTGTCTAGTTATTGCTTCTACTGCGACGATCCGGTCCATCGCAGTTTATTTAATTATTGATCCTTTGGAGCCATTCCTCACACTTTTTACCGAAGAATTCATCTTACAAACGATTTATACAATAATAATCTTAGGTGTTATAATTTATATGAAAATTAATCGGTATTAATTCTAATAAAAACAAAATAGATTTCGCAGCGCCTCGACTTGATAGATAAAGCTTCTCCGAACCTACAGCGGAGTGTTGTTTGAAACAAAATAAAAATAACATGAGGTAATCGTATAAGTTAGCTGCGAAATGTATCTCATCTTTCTCCTTATTCTATCGCTCGCAACCCAATACATCGTTCGAGGATTTGACAATTAGTAGTTTGATAATACTTATAAAAAATCATACATTGAAATTGTTAAATATTATTATTGGGTGGACCACCGGACGTGACAGGGGAAAGGGAGAGCACACTGTCGTCATTTCGAAAGAATGTTGATCACCGATTCCGCTAAATTGCCGCCGTCATTTACAAGGGTCCGAGCCGAATTTATTACGGAGCCTCGTTTCGCAGGTTTCGAATGCCGCGCAAGCAAGAGCCAGCCTCCCCACCGATTGTTCTGGCAATTTTTACGGGCGCGCGAAAATAAAGCGGCGATATCGATCTTTTCAAATTACTCGGTTGTTCGGAGGGAAAATGAGAGCTAATTTTTTCACTATTTAGAACAAGTTTTATAAAGTTTTGATCATTTTGATCAGCTCGTGTAGAATTTCCGTTTTCTTTTTTTTTTTTGTTCTAATAGCAGAAAATTGAGTTACGCGACTTTACTTTAACGAAATCACTATCCGAACGACCTGCCTAGATACGATCGTCTCTTTCGTTTAAAAAAGATCCCACGGAATCTGTCAAGGAAACTGAATGGGAGATCGAGTGAGAGTACATTCTTTCTGAAATGCAACGTTCCAATCTATTTGCCTGCTATCGGGTGCACTGGGATGGTCTTCTTTCTTCAATCACGGTTGTTACCAATTTGTATGTTTTGCGTAACACATAGGAACGAGTGGGACACACGAGTGAATTGGCTTCTTTTACGCTGATGGCTCCGTATCTCCGCCACAGATTTTGTTCGTTTTATCGTTACATTGGTAACACGTGGCGAGCCCCGGATGCGACGCGCGCGGAGACGATCGAGATCCATGAAATGGGATCGTTCGCTGTCGTCGGGACGTCCAATGGCTGGAAGTAAAGGCTGCCAGCTGACGCAGATTGCGAAAGCGTTTCCGCGTTTCAGTTTCGAGATATGTATTCGGCCGTTTGTCCGACGAATAGGAGAAACGGACGATTACGACACGCTCGGTAACTAGTTTTCCACAGTTTATTATCGGTCGACTCCGTAATCTTCCGATAAAAAGCTGTTTACGAACCTCGCGTGTTGATTGACGAGCCGCGTCGGGCTCGAAGCGGCGAGGAAACAGAAAATTTTGATGGTTCGCTAGAAACACGCGAAAAATATTAGCTGGAAGATCTTGAAACCGACCATTGGATGAGCCGACGTCGACCGTTCGTCGAGGATTACGCATGCAGGATATGCACGTTCCCATTTACTCTGTTATCGCGATCCGTCGGGAGAACAATCGAACAAGAACGAAGAATACAGTTCCCACTGTTCTAGCGTTTGCGCGGAGAGTTCTTTGAAAAATTATCACGACGTTTGGTCAACTTCGCAACCGACTCGATCCGGTATAGAAAAAAATTCTGCTGCTAGCGATGTCGACGCAATTTTAAAGTTTTCCACGTAGTTGAATGGCTCTAAAACTCTCAAGAGAATCCGCGTGCAAAAATTTGAACGGTCAGAACTGTATCGTAACAGGTCCCACGGGAGCTTCGAATCTCTCCGATAAGAATACGTACACGGGCGTACGCTACACCCATCCTCGTTCGTAAACAGAGAGGCGTGCGAGAACCCGAAAATGTCGGGTCCTTCAAGATTTCCGGGATTATTCTCGGGAGTAATGATTAATTATTATCCGATGAAGATTATCATTGTATTCGAGAAACCTTCGGGTTCTCGCGCACCTCTGTTCCCACACCAAGACCCCAGACGGCGTTAGACACAGAAGCCCGTCGTTGAAGTAGCGATGGGACCGATACGGTGTGATAACACGGTGTATAAAAGTGTACATACGATACTTGGTATCGATTGTCGATACCGATTCTTCTTGGGTCGATATCGATCCGATACAGTACCAGATTCAAAACGAACGTATCGATTCTTTCTCGTTTTGCTTTCGACGCGGTATTATTCGATTGACACCGAGCGACGACGAGTCTGTATCGACAATTAACACCGAGTGAGCCGCCGAATGTTCGATACGTATCCTATCGAGTAACGCCGATAGTATCGGTATCGATCCCATCGCTACGTTTAACTTCACCGGAAAAAACCCGCTTTATGTTCTTTCGTTGACTGTTTTTTCAGGTAACCGAAAGCCAACACACTAATTCTAAATCACGAAAGTAGGCAAAGAGGGGGCGAAATAATCTCCTGTGCCACGGTAGCGGACGCCGGCGAAACACTGAAATCGTGGATAAACGATTCGCCTAGCGATCCTTCTCTCTGACGGCGGCGGCCCGTCGGTTTCGAGCCTCTCGCTTATCCGATCGATCATCCCCGTTCGAGCATCCGCCATTCTCAAGAGACAAAAAAAAAACAAACAAACAAAAACCAAACCGCTTAAGAAAGAAAGAAAAAAATAATCGATTCCTTCACCGACACGCATCAAAAGCAAAAAAAGAGATCTCTCGGGACAACGAGAGAAAGCAAAATTCTGTATCTCTCTTTCTCTCTCTCTTTTCTCTTTCTCTCTCTTCTCTTTTTTTCTCTCTCTCTTTCTCTCCCTCTCTCGAGTGTAAATCGAAGCGAGTTTAACGAACGATTTGCCCGTTTATCGTCTAGAAAACAAAAAGCTACTCTTTGCTAAGAACAAAACAAACAAGAAGGGTTTCGAGGGAACGAGGGAACGAAAGACGCTAATGTCGCTGTTTTGTGTGTCTTTTGTTTTGGAAGCGCCAATGCGACGGCAATGGCCCCACCCATCCGGATGGACAAGCTGCCAGCCGTAAAGCACAAGTGAATCAACTACTGCAACGTCAATAGCAACAACAACAATAACAACAGCAGCAGCAATAGCAGACTCGTCATCAGCGTGATCGTTAGCGGCGTCGTCATCGACAGTGTCGTCGGTGTTGTGTGCCCCGCGTGATGGGGTGGTCCGAGCCTACCTGGTCGACGATCGATTCGGACGATCAAACCCGTTGTCGATCGGTAACGCTCCCGAATGACACGACTGTCTAGCTAAGCGTAACCGCGAATTCCAGAAGAAGTTATGTCGGTGATCCGAACGCTCGAAGGGTCGCCGGGGACCCGAGACGGAGGATCGAACGCAGCTAGGAAGACCCCAACGAAGGATCGTGCGAACTGTCCTGCGATAGCCGTGGTCGTCGATCCTGTTCCCAGCGAGGCTGATCGGCCCGGGCCCGGCCAGCGAGCGAACTATGTACGCAAGATCTAGGAGATCGACCGGTGTCCCGACGAACCATGGCTCCGCGGAGCTCTCGTGATCATTGGTGATCGCGAGTGTACGGTAAACGGCTTCGTCGATGAGCCCGACACGCGAGACATACCGCGATCTTTTGACGATGATCCTGTACACCCCGGAACGGAACGACGATCGAGAAGCTCCAACCTTAGCCCGATCCTCTCGCTGCAGATCCCTGGACAGCTCCAGTGATCCGAGGGAAAAAGGAATCCTCCAGGGAAGACCGAACTTCCTCTTGCCGTTCTTGCAGTCTCAATCAAACGAAGTCTCTTCGGGTACCCTGGTGCGTGGTCCGTTCGCTATCGCCGACGCGCTCGCTGCCACGACAAGCGGATCTCGTTGGGGGTCGCGTTCGCTCGCGACCTCGTTGTTAAATTAAATCGCACCTCGGTCGATTCGAATTCGAACGTGTTAATTCGCTTTGTTGCTCGTAGACCGCGGGTGTTTGTTCGTTTATATGAATGTTAACGTTTCGAAGCGATCGTCGGCGGAATGTCTGTAAACTCCATCGAGCGAGAAGCTGTAACTGTTGTTTTGCGTAAACGATTCCGTAGACCGGCGTAGCTCTTGATATTCCGCTTTCCAGCGAATAAGGATCGTTGTCGGGGGATTAGTATGAATTCGCGAGAGGTTGCGGAGGGGTCTTTTTTGGAACAGTCGTGATCGTCCGTGTCGTGGCGAGCGAGCCGAGGCGCCGGTGAACGTGCTAAGAACCCAGGATCGAGCAATTGTATAAATATGTAACGTACCCGTACAACCGTGACTTGTACATAGACAAAAATCGCGAAAATCGATGGTTGGACAAAGCGTCTCAGGCGTCGATAGCACTCGAAGCTGTGAATGTCTCGAACGAAAACGCGCGAATTTCGAGAAGCTCGATTATTCTTTGAACGGTCCCCTGAATACGACGTTAAGAAACACGGCCGATCAATGGCCACACCCGGTTGTGATGAACGCTCGCTACTATGAATTTGCAGGATAACGGTGCTCCGATTTTTACCCATAGACCAACATATTTCCGTAAAAAGTCGAGACACGGATGGACGCAATGAAAATCAAAATGTCGGCAGCTTGTTAATGAATGAACGAGCAAAAGAAAAAAAAGTCGTTTCATCGATTTCAGTGATCTTGTTGATCCTCGTACGCTCATACGCTTTCCAAAAAAATAGTCGCACAAAAGGTCCTAGAATAACGCGCCACCCATTTTCTCTTTACACTTCGAATCGACTTGCGGCGTGCCTCGTACGTAAACTGCGGATTTCAGATGCGGTTGCAATTTTAAACAGTAGAGATTAAAACTTTTAACATTGAAAGAATCGAAGAGCATCGACGCATACTACTTTCGTCCTTTTAACAGTGTCAAAGGTATATACCGAAGCCTCGATACCTTGTAATTAACAAAGAAACTGTTTATTTTTCATAAAGATCTGTAGTGTACCGGTGAGTTTAGATTCGAAAGAACTGCGGTGGCAGCCAAAAAGAGAAAATGGCTGAACTTTTACCCCGAGCAACGTGCGCGACGATTACATTTGGATAAGCTCGCGTCGTGCGAAAATGGACGGAAATGTGAGGATGGTTTATGGCGTCGGTTGGCTAAATGGCGCGAACCATGCCAACATCGATCGAGCGTTACTGTACAGTTCGTGTCCTAGCGACGTTTTCGCGCGTGCGAACCTAACTCGTGAACGATCGGTTCACTCGGAGAAGGCGATCGTTTGGCACGATTCAAGGCTTCCCGTTCCATCGGCACGCCTCTCCTCGACTTGTCGCGTCTTCTTTCGCCCCCCCCCCCCCCCGCCTTCCCTCCCTTCACTCCCTTTTTTTATACTAACTAAGCCGTGCCCGGCGAGAGATTGTAGGTGTAATCACGTGGGTTTGGTTCTGTTCATGGTTGTCCCCCGAAGAAGGGGACCTGGCGGCCGTAACTTTTTCAATCGAGGAAGCTGTTCGAAGAAGTTCAAAGCAGCGCGCGAAAGCTTTCTGCGAACAGCACCGAACTCTGTCAATTATCAAACTCGCGTTAACGGTTCAGCTCTGTTCGCAGGCGTTTCCGGGAAAAAGAGGCGAGCAAGACGCGGCGCGTAAATGTAATAGAGAAATCGATTTAGAGGAAGGAAAGATGCGACGATGCTCGACACTCTAGACGAATTCGAATGATCGTTTTGTGTAATTCGGAAATCAAAGAATTATCGAGTAGTACGGGAATTCGTGTTATGTGAAACGTTGACGAACTGTGTACCAAATTATACGTGTTCTCGTTGTTAGGACGTGGTCCAGTTCAATGTTCTCTTTTTATTATGTAGACTCGGTCCTTCGCGGGATTACGTTTTAACGCACGATGCGCGGCTTCATTGTGGAATTAAGTACGAACGCGAAGTTCGTCGGCCTTGGGGAGAGAAGGCTGTAGACGAACAGTACCGGTTCACAATTATTGTTCGAAGAGAAAAACCAGATGTCGGATCTAGAAATAATTGTCGATTATAATTGGATATTAAGGAGCGACTATAGGCAGGAACTTGCCTAAGAATAGCGAAATCGTATCGAAATTGTATTCTTTCTATCCTGAAGAATTTATTCTTTTTGTGATTGTTTGTTGAAAAAGCGCAGGAGAGAATAATCGAGAATAAATCGAAACGGTCTATCTCTGCCTGTGCTTGAAGGGGCAAGGAGAAACGCGTAGTTTTACTGTTGCGAGCGCTATTAAGAATTCAGAAACGTATGGCATTTTTGGTAAAAGGTTTGCCAGTGAACAGCACCAAACTCCATCTTGTCTTTGTCTAGCGTGTTAGGAAAGTCCCAGGTGTATTTGTTAAGCTTTGTGGAAAATTGATATATCGATTAAGCGATCGAACACGACTAAACCTACTTACGAACTACTCAAGTAGTCGAGTCAATTTCAGTTGGTTCCCTATTATTATTATTATCATTATTATTATTATTACCATTATTATTATCATTATTATTATTATTAATATTTACATTCGATGAAAATCACTCGCTGTGTTGAAAGCTGTGAGTCGTCACGCTGCCTTTCTAAATGAAAATTTATCTAGTTGTATTCGGTGAGACTTTTACCTACTTTCATACGATCAATCTTTATAAAAGGTTCTATTTAAAATTTTTATTAGAAAAGAGCGTAATTGACACAGGCTTTGGAATATTCAGAGATTAAACGAATATTAAACTCGAAGAGTAACGACGAATTTTCCGACAAAAAAATAATGGCGGAAAGACGGAGATCGCATCTCGATGATCTCGATGATCAGTTTCAGGCTGTCAAAAGGATTTTCCTAACACTCTGTTCTCGCTAGACTGCGGATCTCGATGCGAATTCCCATTAGATTATAGATTATTCTACAAAATCCACGGAGGAGCGTTTCTTTCGACTACGATTCAGTATGAACAAAGTAGAAACATCGGTGATCTACGAGCGTTCGTGCGACACGAACGCATAAAGATCCGCAGTGTAGTCTCTCACAGTGTGTTCCGTGTGCGTGTCCCTCTTCGTCCCGTGTGCTTGTATCTCGACTTACGTGTTCGTGTACGTGCGTAATTTCGTGTGCTCAGACTGTGGAGACTTTGGGTTGGAGGAGAGGAGAAACTGAGAGATAGAAAAGAGAGATTGCTCTCGGACTTGCGTGCAAAAAGCGAGCGAAACCGCATCGATTGAATTTTGTAACTCGTGGCACCAAGAGAACTCGCTGTCCCCGGTCCATCAATAATTGAAAAATGTGCAATACATTCTTTTGTATGAGCCTTCGTTCGCAATGATACAAATTCTAAAATAGCGTCTACGATACCGGTAGCTTTAAGTGTTTTGTATCTACTTTGAGAAGAAAAAAAAAATAATTATCCGATTAAGTAAACATCTCACTCGTATTTATTGCAATCATCCATCAAAACGGAGGAAGCTTCGAAACGCGCGGCGCGAGTCGGAAATCAGTCTACTACAATTTCACAAGGATCTAATGGTCCACGTTTCAAATTATAGAATCTATTATTATAGATTAACACACAGGATATAGGAATATACATTTACATTACAATGTAGTAAAGATGTATCGTTATTATTAGACTGCGGAGGTTTATGCAATTTTCGATTTTTCTAGACAAATTTCCAGATAGTGCAATGAAATAAAATTCTATTTTCAACGGGAACAGCCTTTGTAGGTCCAACACAAATAAAAATCCTATTAAATTCTATCGAATTTTGTATTCTAGCATTTTTTGAACAATTTTAGAAGCTATAAATGCATAAACATCCGCAGTCTAGTTATTATATTATTTCCGAGTCGCTCCGCGCAAAGTCTCATCTCGATCTCTTTTAACGCCTCGTCGCAAGTAACAGTTTTCGTTTTACGAACGTACGGAGCCGTGCTAACAAAGTTCCCCTCCGGGACCGGAAGTCTCGCGGCAGCCATCGCTCGAATCTTCAGCCCCGACTTTCAGGGAATAACGAAGACTCATACAACAAAATTCGATACTCATCAGAAATAAGATCGGACACCACTACCAAAAAAGAAAAACCTGATCGAGGAACGAGAAATCTTGTCTCCCTTGATACATCATAGATTTGCCTTGAGTCCTCGAGTTCTCTTGAGCGCGAGTCGACCCGTTCGCTGTCGAACGAGCTGTAAAATACTCGGAGTAATTCGCCATTGATATCGTGTTTCTCGATTCAACGACACGGACTTCCCGAATTTGTTAGTCTATGCGTTAAAAGAAGAAGGAAGAGGGTAAGAATAAAGTACGAAAGTCCGAGAGACATATTCCCAGGAAAACAACGACCAGACTTTTATCGACTAGGTTTTCACGGAAGTGACTCTTCAAAAGGAATTCTCGACAAACGACCGACGAACCGATCCAGCATTACCGAAAAACAACATATCCAACATATCCAATTCCATCGTTCGCCGCCATACTTTCCATTTCTCGTCGCTTCCTGCTTCACCGTCATTAACCACTTGCCGTACCATTTTCTTTACGGTTACAGTGATTAAAACGTCTTCATCCTCAAAAATGTCGTAGAAGAGAAAAGAATGCATATATTTTTTGTATTGCTACATTGATTTTAATGTTGAAATATTGATTACAAACAAATCAAATTTTATTTCATCTAAAAAGAAAGGCGTAACATTCGTATTTTTTACACTTTGTTTAAAATCTTCATCACGAGTCTGACTCGTTAAAATACGGCAAGGGATTAATTTCCCCCTCTCCTCCATTAGCCCGCCGAATCAACTTGTCTTGTGTAAAAGAAAAAACAAAAAAAGTTATCGTAAACGCGTTGCGTACGAGTAAAAATGTAAAAAACGATAAATGAAAAACAAAAAAAACGTGATAAGAAATGGTGTGTGTGTGTGTGTGTGTATACATATATATACATATATATATATGTACGCATATAACAACAAAAAAAATATTATACCAACACGTGTTTTTCTATGTATGATTTTTTTTCATAGGGTACAGTACTACCGCTACTATTTACTTACTATTACCATTAACTATTAACTATCAACTATTAACTACTACCAACTATTACTACTACCAATTACTACCGCTGCTGCTACCGCTACTTACGCTATTTACTATATGTTGTAACTCCTATAGTGACACGAATTGATCGCGCAACGATCTGCTCGGGGAACGAAACGACCGGGTCTCGGTCGACCCGGGAACCGGAAGCGGCGCTCGTCACCGTGTGCCGTCCATCCTTATCGCGTTTTTCTTTCCCGTATTTATTCAGATTCTTCCGATTTTCATTTCACATTTATTACAAAAGAACTGAAAACACTAGCTGTTCTACACTCGGCGATCTAGAAGCGATTAATCATCGTTCAAGTATCTTCTGATTTGTGGTCTGCTCGCGTTAACGTAAAAATCGGTGGTTCGCGAATCGGATGTTCAGCGAACTCATGTATTCCAATCGTAAGGATCGGCGGTCGTCGCATTCGATCGAACTACCTCGCATTCGGAGGACTTTAATCGAGAGAGAGAGACGGTCGTGCGTTTGTCGCGTCGAATCAGTCGATGATCGATTGGATCGAATTAGATCGGATCGGTGACACTCGAGCTTTCAACACGAAGGAAATGAATACTGCCAGCGCGAGCTATCCTTGCGTTCTACCGTCACGACTGAAAGGCACACGGACACACTTAATCGATGGAAACGTCGATCCGCCGTGCACAGTGGGTCAGAATCTAGCTGTTCACGCCTATTTCGGTATTATTTTAAAAGTTAAAGACCACATTAAATAGATCGTTGGATTCGTATTGACGTCAGCAATGACGTTATTGAATATAAAATATGTAGCGATAAACAAATAACCAAGGTGACCTCAATTTCTTATTAAACAAATACAATTTTTAAAATTTTTCATATATTTGTAAGGAGGCTTGACACGTCAATGTCCTTTGCTCACTCAGAGGAAACTGTTTATTTAACTAAAACTCATGGTGACATCAATTTAACAAAATGCTAACGCAACGCATAAATCAATAAAATTATATATAACAGTATAAATCAATAACAGGTAAACATACGAGTAATACAAACGGTGATATAAATAAACATTCTTACAATTCGTGAAATTTGTAGAAGTGTGATTGCTGATTACTTTTTGTACGAATAATTTGTTTGTCACACCACCGAAAATGTCTGAAAAATCGTGTTAATATGGAAAAACTACTGTGATACCTAAGATGCTGTTGCTATGATTTCTCAAATACAAATGATTCGACTGTGAGCTAGCAAGAATTTCGAATGTTTATCAATGGTGGTATAATTATTATACCACCATTGATAAACATTCGAAATTCTTAGTATAATATAAAAAATCCGCTAAGTCTGCCCTAAAGCCGCTGAGTCTGCCCGTGAATGCGTCTCGTGCGACGCGACTTGCCGCTGAATTGCGTGTCACGCGACACTTTAAACTATCATAACTTCGAAATTGATTTGAGGAGGGACGTGAATTTTGCAGGATCTTTTAGAGGAGATATTGCTGAAAATGTTCCACTTTGTCCGAGCTTGTACTTCATTGTACATTTTAAGATATTCCTTGCCAAAGTTAAAAAACTTTGACGGATTTCTTCAGTTCACAGAGTACTTTTTTTTACAAAAAGTTATTAACAAAAATTTTTAAATCCAAGTGCGTCTTAAATATAGACATGTATACTGTCCATACAAAAAAAAAAAATTGGCTCATAATGTTAAATAGATTTTCCAAGGGCATCGTTACAAAGAAAAAGTAATATTTTCGGTGAGAAACGGTATCTGGAAAAAGTTTGATCTTTGAACGCTTCCTGTAACGAGAGTTTTCAATAACTTTTATTGTTATTATCATTTTCGTTAAAAATCGATATGAGGACTTCGATTTTTTAGGTCATGAACTGCTAGATCGTGATTCTGGCCCACTGTGCGCCGCGCCGCCTCCGTGTTCCTAGATCGGGCATGGGCAATGTATCTCTTAACGATGCTTTCATTAATTTTGCAAAAAATTTTGAAAATTTGGGTTTAGTCGAGGTTTCGACGATTTCAGCTGTGGGTCGGTTCGTGCCGCAACCGCGGGATCCTTGCTCCGAGGTCGAAAGATTCTCTATGCGCGTGCCTGTCCTAGATCGACATTTACGAAATTCTCACGAGACCAATTTCCTCGGTTTCGGCTCTTTCTAGTATCTCTCCTGTCTTTTCTTTTCTTTTCGTTTGAATGGAGCTCTAACGGTTTCGTACGACGACCCTTTTTCTTGCTATTCTCAGCATTACACACAGAACGTTTTCTTTTCGTACATGTACCTACTGTACAGGCTCTTTCGTTCAGCATCAGTCATTTCTGTCTATCTCGCTCTCTGTGCTCGCGTTGTTTATTCGCGAGCTGTTTTAACGCTAAACCTACCAAGCATTAAAAGTATCGGTAAACGTTGCCTTGTAAAAGTGGTACGTAATACTAAATTCATACAGATTGCCCATAATTTTCAATATAAAATGGATGCTTGAGAAAGGAAATTTATTCCACTATTTGTCGCAGACAAATTTTTATACTTTCAATAATCGCAGACAATAAAGAATCGCGAACTGAAGCATTGCGATGCATTGGTTGAACGTTGTACGTTATTACGGTACGAAATGTTTATGAACAGTACGCAAAGCGAAATAACAATCAGACTTTCAATAATCGCAATAATAAATGCCGGTGATTCGACCGTGGTAGGTTTAGCGTTAAGTTCACAGAAATATTAGACCATGCGAGTCTTTATGCAAGATAAAAATCATTTTTTTCTCCTCCAACTCCCGGAGAACCATCCACTCCGTTCCGGCAAGCTACGAACACGAGGGCCACGATCGCAAGGATGCGACTTCGCCGTTTAATCGATCTTCCGCGGCAGAAAATTCGCGAGACAGAAATGCGATCTCGCGTGCTTGATTCCGCTCGCCCTGGAGGAGCTTTCTCTTCCTCCCTACGAGAAGCTTGGCCCGTGCCGTGAAATTCCTTTCGAACCGCGGGGAACGAAACCGAAATTCAAACCAAACTAAGGTGTAACCCTCGAGAAAACACGTGTACACACATACATTAATTAATACGCGTAGGAATCGAGAGAGAAAAGAAAAATGTGAAAGTTGGTCCCCGGATCCGAGCAGCAACGGAATCGTCTTACGAAGATCTGTATCGATGAAGCGTCGCGACGATCCCGGCACCATCGAGGCGGACAATCCGCGATTTTCATTGTATTTTAACCAATCCTAATACACGAGCAATTGTATCGGAGAGACACCGGTTTGTATATGTACAGAAAATGCGAGTGACTATGATCGATTACGACGGAGAACAAGAAGATGGAGCGACGGAGTAACGAT
Organism: Lasioglossum leucozonium; assembly: GCA_028454225.1. Classification (NCBI taxonomy): domain Eukaryota; kingdom Metazoa; phylum Arthropoda; class Insecta; order Hymenoptera; family Halictidae; genus Lasioglossum; species Lasioglossum leucozonium. Next base: position 11,910,382 of record CM052221.1, on the reverse strand, counting down.
TAAGAAAAAGATGGATTATTATACATACGATAATAAGCGATAAAGCGAGCGCTCGAGGGAGGTCTTCTCTGCGTTCGCGGATGTTTGCGTGTGCGCGTCGAAATCACCGAACGAACGAACGGAAGAAAGAAAGAAAGAGCCAGGCGATTTAGCTGAGAATAAACGTGAGAACGAACGCGGACTAACAAGTGCGAAGACCTGCTTCTTCTGTGTACCATAAAAGAAAAATCGTTTCGCGCGGCGTCGAACTGTGTTTGCCTTTCATTGTTCGTCGCGTATTCGTCGAGCTTCGCGAACGATATAATTGTATTCGCTTCTGGGAAACACATTGCTACAGAGAACGCAGCGAGCTGGCGAAACTGGGATTATAAACGTTCCTCGCTGTAAAAATCTTCGAAAATAGGCGAACGGAATAAAACTTCTATTCTCGATTTGCCAAATGGAACATTTATTACCGATAAACTGAAGATTCTTATCTTTTTATTTTTGATTTACCGATCGAAAGAGAAGAAACCGGTGTGTTTATTCATTTCTGGTTCCTTCGCCTGGATCAGTTACAAGTTACGAGTGAAAAATAGTTTTATTCGCCGAGGAGAAATAGAGAACAGTTTCACGAGCTCGCTGTGCGAGGCACAGCGATTGTAAAAAAGGAAATCGAGAGGAAAAGCGATCGAGTGTGCGGTGGGTGCGCGTGTAGTAGCGCGTTGAGGAACCGCGCGGAGGAAAACGTGATGCATATTCGTGGTTTTATGTGTTTGTAAACCCGCGATACCGTTTTATCATCGCACGCACCACCTCTTGCCAATCAGCCAGTTCCGAGCTTCCTCTTACAGATATTGACGGTTTTCCTTTCTTTGTAGGTTGATGAAAAGCACGAGCGGCTGACCGTCGCGTCGACTCGATTGACGCGCCCCTAGCTATTCGTGGATCTCGATCGCACCCGTAAGTGATCTACTTTTCCTTTCCCGTTTCCGAGAGGGGTTCACGGAGGACCTGCACACGAGGGAAGCTCGATCGATTCACCCGGGACTTGCGTTTTCAAGAAATCGATCGTATCGCTGAGCTTGCCTACGATAATGTCCTTCGGTTTAGCGAGTTCCACGTGCTCTCGAACAAAGGTTAATTAAATCCGTTGTGTCCCTTATTTCGAAGTTGTCTGGTAACCACGCTGGAGAGAAGATTTCGTTCTCACCGAAGGTCACGAGTCTTACGTTCGGATCGTTCAGGTTCCAGACCTCTGCCCGAGGTTCGTCGACCCTACGGGCTGTATAGCACACCCTGGTATTGTTGTATTTTTCGAAACTGCAGGCTGTGTTGTTGGTCGAACCTTCCCGAATCCGAGAACGTTTTGCCAGTGTCGAGACCTGATCGTTGCGAATAATGCCCTTAGGACGAACACACTCGGTCGCTTGGCTAGCTATACTTGCAGACGGTTCGCCAAACCGCCGAAGAGTCCCCCGAAGAGCGACCCCTCCGATAGGACTTGACTAGGCCGGTTAGCTGGATCGCCGGTTCCCGTCAGAGAAATACAAGTTTCTTCTTCGAAAGGGCACGAGCGTTCCTCCGCCGTACACGCTCGCCGAGTTCTAGCTGAATGATGAAAATAAAAAAGAAGAAACGAAGCATTTTTTAAATTAAACGAGATAAACGAACGACTGCGTTTTTTCAACCCCGACGCTTCCCAATTCCGTTTTTCCTCCGGCGAAAGCTAATATAACAAATGCACGATTTCAATTAACAAGTAGTATCATTGTTTCAACGCGAATTTAATAGTAATTATTTTATTTTTCATATTCTCTATACACAGTTTATTCGCTATTCGTAACGAATGGAAAAAAGTTTGCACACTAAAGCAAATATTTCCGTACAATACGTTGGTCCGTCGAGATTACATTATTTGTTCGTTTATTTGTATGAGCATATTTAAAGGGAGATTCGATTAATATGTTGTGAATGAGATTCGTTGAGCGTCGACCGATGGTTTACGTCGCCAAAAAATCCACCGTCGATTGGCAACGTGGTTCCGTTGATCATGGAGCTTCGATCGCTCAAGAAGAAGACGATCGCGTCCACGACTTCGTTCACCTCTGCACACACGGTAATACAAAAATCAGAATTATCGTTGATATCGTTCTAAAACGTTTTGTCGCAGAGATCGGTCCATATCTTACCGGCGAACCGCCCCAATGGTATCTTATTTAGCATGGTTTTCGCCTTCTCCGGATCGCTCCAGCCCAGTTTTCCCATTTCAGTCATGACCACCGTAGGATTCACACAGTTCACCCGAATCTTGTGTGGACCGAACTCAAGAGCCATCACTCTGAAAAAAGGTAGATTTGTCTCATTCTCAGTATATTGATAAAAATCGTAACAGGCTTTTTAACCCTTTCGCTACCGTGGACGAAATATCTCGCTTCCACGATGTCGATGAAACGATACTACGGACGAGATATCTCGTCATCATGATTTCGTCGTACAATGCTATGGACGAGACATCTCGTCGTCATAATTTCGTCGTACATGCTATGGACGAGATATCTCGTGCATCTTTATTATTCTTAAAAAGTATTTTCTTTGTAACCTTGACACTCCATGTATGTATGTAATGATTAGACAGCGGATCTTTATGCATTTATAGGAAAATTAAGTAAATGAAATTTACAATTATTGGAAAATTCAAAAAATTGAAGTTGTCAATATATGATTTCTTCTGTATTAATAACATTCAATTTGATTTCTATTTCTTGCAATCGATGCAGACAATTTTTATTTTGCATAAAGATCCGCTGTTTAGTAATGATATTTGGTCCCCTCAGCGTTTCAACAAATTATTTACTACCTTCTCCCCCTTTACCACTCTGCACACTATCGCCTAATTCTATAATAATAATCGCGGGTTCCGAACCACCTATTTTGCCAACAACACGTGAAAAGCACCCAGAGGGCCACCTCCCGGCTTTTACCGAGCGGTCACCCATCCAAGCGCTGCAATAGTCGTTTACTTATAAACTTGACACAAATTACACTGCCCAACAGCCAAAAAATGTTTCGATTCTCACTATGAAATTCTTACAGTTTTTTGCGCTGATTCCGAATCTGTCTGAGTCCTTAATTTTTCTCCTAGTCGCACAGTTTTTGAGAAATTTGAGTTTGAAAAAGACCTATTTTTACAGAAAAAGTCTTTACAGAAAAAGATTCCTTAGGCTTTCCCGAATACAGTGATATCCAATATTAATACCTTATTTGTAACTATTATTAATATACTAATATTATATTAATAATTATTATATACAATATATTACTATTAATAATATACTATTATAAATACGGCCGCGCCGTATTCCGTCGAACGACCGTGCTAGTGGAAGAGCACCACTGGCGGCAGCTCATGTCGGACGAAGATATTTTGCTCTCTGGTTCGGTAAAAACGACGACGTTTCAAACTTCAAAGGGGGGTTTCTCATGATAAAAGTCTGCTCTATCGCGTGGTATAGTTCGATTTTCCCTGGACCCTTATTTTTTTAGATAAATTCAAAAATATCGTCAAAAATTGGTGCAAAAGTGGTGACTCTCCGTCTTTAATGTATTAATATTGGGTATCACTGTATTCGGGAAAGCCTAAGGAATCTTTTTCTGTAAAGACCAATTCAATATCTTTTATAATAACATCACAATATTTGTTCAAAGTTGAAAAATAGGTTTTTTTTCAAACTCAAATTTCTCAAAAATTGTGCGTCTTGGAGAAAAATTAAAAACACATTCGGAATCAGTGCCAAAAACTCTATAAAAATTTCATAGTGAGAATCGAAATCCTAAAAAAAAAGTTGAAATTTGTTGGACAGTGTTATTTATCGATCTTTAACATATCATCGTTGACGGAATGTGCTTAATGTTCGATGGCCAAATGGCCAAGTAGATAATGTGTCGACGTTTCAGATAAGAGGGGTCGAAAAAGTCGATTTCCATACTTGGACAGCATGTCCACCGCTGCCTTGGTGGCGCAATAGATAGAATGATCCGCCAAAGCGGCTTGGCTAGCCTGCGAAGATACATTGACGATGCTGCCGCCGACCTTCCTCTTGATCATGTCCGCGGCGACAGTCTGGGTGACATTCACGATCGATTTCACGTTTGCGTGGACGCTTAAGTCGAAGTCTTCCTCCGTGACTTCCATGAACGGTTGGAGAACGGCGACAGCGGCATTGTTCACCAGCAAATCGATAGGCAGAACGCTTTGGATGGCTTTCCTGGACGCTTTCCAGTCGAGAAGGTCCACGCAAACGGTTTGGATGCTGGGATCTGCGGCAACGAGCTTGTCCAGGTTTGCCTGCGTCTTGGACAGGGCGATTACCTGGCCTTTGTACTTGGACAAATGCAACGCCAAGTCCCTGCCGATACCTAGAATTTATCGGCGTGTTAATTGGGGAGAATCAATGAAATTTTAGGATATCGTGCGGATAAAATAAATGTTCAACAACTCGTGTGTTATGTATTAACAAACGTTTAATACGAAATGTCTATTATATACAATGGTGAAAGCAATAGCGTCGCAACAGCAAAGAACACGAAACGCGCGCGACGAATGTTGCTAGCTTTCTGCCCTGCTCACGTAAAGGGGCCTTATATAACCTTACAACGACGTCCCAAAAACCGTTAAAATAAGGAGAGGAACTTTCCATCCTTGAAGACACAAGGATGGAGTTTCCTCCCCCAAGACGCTACATATGGAGACGTCGTTGAAGAACTGCAACGGTCGGGTCGAGGTTCTGGCAAATGTCAACTAAATGACCAAAGCCTAGGACCCGACCACCTACGGCGTGCACTTGGAAAGGACGGAATTTTCGCGTCCGAAAATTCCCTCTTTCCCACGCACAACATCCGCTACAAAATCAATCAATGAGATCGATAAAAAACTTTTATTTTTATCTAAGCATTTTTATAGGAAATAAAAAGAATAAAATGCTTTATGAACCATCGGGTTGTTCGGAAAGTCATTTCGCTTCCTCAACGGGAAAATGAAAGCCAATTTTTTACTATTTAGAATAAGTTTTATAACATTTTGATCTTTTGCGATTTTTCAGGCAACTCAAATATTCCATGCTCGTAGAATTTCTGTTTTTTATTAGCAAAAAATTGAGTTATACGACTTTACTTGAATAAAATTACTTGCCTAACGATCTAATAAAAACTATATTATTTTATAAAAAAATTGGAACAGATCCAATTGAATTTGTATGGGTTTGTATCAAAATAATTGATTCGTTATACGGCTTTTCGCTGTACGGCCAACTTTTCCGGAACGTATCTGCGCTGTAAAGCGAGATATGGGTGTATTTTACTACTCAACTTCCAGCCATTTTTTTTAATTATACCGAAAGAAAGAAATTTCTTGAATAATTCCTCATGGTTGCATCTTACCGAGCTCAATAACCATTTCGTTATTTGATATAATAATAATCGATTACCATTGCAAATCAATTCTGTTTCACACGATAAAACGTTTCCATTCACATTTGTAAATATAGACATACTACTATTGTATACATACATACACAGGGCCGGCGCGAGACAGGTTCAGCGCGTTCGCCGGAACTCGGCCTCGCAGTCTATGAAAACTCATCAGACATTTTGCAGGACCCGAAATATTTAATTAATTTCGTAAAACATGACCACACGATCAAAATATTTGGCTCATTTCAAAGCTGAAAGCCTCTACTTTCAAAATCCATCGTTCATTTTATTCCAAGATCTTTTTTCGAAGAAACGCGTTCTTGTTGAAAATGTTATACATTCAAATGTCTGTGAAGACTGAAAAATTTTTCTTACGAGTCCGAAACCAACATGGATTTCAAGATTGAAGCTTCCTTTTTACAACGACACCTTAAACATTGATGTGCAATTTTTTTTCACCGTTTTATGTAACAAAAAGGAGGAACAAGTTCGGTCGTGTATAGCCCTCTTAGTGTAACTTATATTATACTAGTGTAAAGTTGACGGCACAGCTCTCATTCGAAGCTCGATGAAACGGCTAAAAAAAAATCGTACATCAATTTTTAAGGTGTCGTTGTAAAGAGGAAGCTTCAATCTTGAAATCTGTGTTGGTTTTAGTCACAAGAAAAATTTTTCAAAGTGGTCACCGGCGTTTGAATGTGTAACATTTTTAATAAGAAACGCGTCTTCAGTTTCTCGCTCGCTACGTCATGAAAAAAAAGATCTTGGAATAAAATGAACGATGGATTTTGAAAGTAGAGGCTTTCAGCTTTAAAATGATTCAAATTTTATGATCGTTTGGTAATTTTGTACGAAATTATTACTGTTTAAATATTGGCAATTTTTCAAGAATCGGGTATTTAGTGTTGAAATACTTCTTAGATCCAGTGTAGCAATCTCAATCAATTTTAATGAAGTAATCAAAGATACGTATGATAAATAATTCCTTATTGTGAAATTTAAGTGTAGAATATGAATGTGTATTATGACCTCGCATAATTTTTGAACCGGGCCCCGCAAAAGATCACGCCGGCTATGTACATACATATACGTAACAGACTACAGCCATTTACAACATTTACTAATCGCCTGTTTGTACACGAAAGAATCATTAGATCTGATTGGTCCAATTGAAGCTGTTGCCCAATTGGTGATAACCTTCTTATCGAACCGTGTAGAAATAAATCAACATGTTTTTAATGATATTTGATGAGATAAAATAAAATAAATCTGTATTGTATAAATAAAAGTGTCGTATCAATTTGTCAATTCGACGGCTCACCTTTACCGGCACCTGTTACGAGGATACGTTTCCCTTCGAAGTCGATGTTCATTGTGGACGAACGCGTTAGTGGCACTGATTGATGCGAATGATGAGCATGGAATTGAACTGCTCGATCCGAAGCATTTTCGAAGGCTACACCCCCCCCCCTGATCTGGCCGCGACGTTATGGCTGATTATGGCTGGTTACGGCGTCGCGGTCATAGTTCTCGAGCCTTCATTCATACACAAATGATTCTCGCGGAATTTCTCATAAGACACTATATGTAAATTCCGGCATTTTCTACAGAGTCGATAATACAGAACCGTAGACAGAAAAATACATTGCACGCAACGTCTGTACCGATATTAAGTCTGTGACGTATATATCATGTTCATGTTTACATTAAAATTCAACGATCGCATTATCGATCTTTCGTTATTGAAATGACAACAGTTAAAGGGAGTAACTGTATACATGTATCCTAAAAGTCTTAACCATTGTAAATGTCGTGGTTATTGAGTATTGTTTGACGTTTCACGAAACGTAACCTCAATACGTCAAACTTTTATGCAAAACTAAATAAAGTTGCGTGGAAGCAATGTTGATGGTTCTCATCTACACGAGTATAAGATGGAAGTTGTTGTCCATGGTATGGTGATTTATTTGCTTGGCCGAAAGTAATCATAAAAATATTTGGTTCGCAGCAAATATTTTGGAGCGAGACCACCTGTGGAAACAACACGACAAATTGTTTCTACCATGAATGTTCAGAAATCATATCAGTGTACTTAACCAGCTGTGTTCAAATTGAAACAGTAGAGAGATTAAGTAATATCGGTAATAAAGAACAGCCTTGGTATTCGTATCATTACCAAGGTAATGAATGCAATGGCGTTCAAAGTGTTCTTGGCAACCGGTAGCACGTTCCATCGTGCCTTAATCTTCATGCTTAAACTTGGTTGGCAATCACGTTTTCGTTTACCGATGCTTCTGGTCATGTTGTTCGTGGCCACGGACACCAGGCTTCAAATGGTAGTCGATTTTGGAAATACGGAACAGCATAATCATTTGTGATTAAGGATATATAAACAAAATATCGGCTAAATTATGTAACTGAAAGCGTTAGCTTGATATAGAAAATGTAAATTGTTATTTATTTTTCAATTTACCTAAGACGATAAGGTATTTTAAGGATGAAAGGGTATTGTTGAAACTTCGACGGAGTTCTTCTGTTTTAAATGTTGTAAACCGATCCTCTGCATTGGAATTGTGTAGAGTAAGAAGACAATGAAGAGCTAGTATTAGCGTGAAAAGAATATATATATGCTCGTAGATGTTGTTCATGCGAAACACATACGACTTTATATGTTATTACTATCTAGATTAATATCTACGATAAATCTATATGTTACATCATGCGCGAAATAATTTTGTATTTACCGAAATCCGTAGTATTAAGAAAACTAACTTATTCCTGGATTAAGTTATACATTTGAGACTGATTGGTTTTTATTAGAATACTAAAGTTATATATATATAAATCGGAAAATCTATTAAAGTAACAAAAATTATAATTGTTATTTAGTTGTTATGTATATGTGGGAGTTGTGCGAATACATATATTATCATTGCTGTACGTGTCTATGCGAACATACACGACTGTAAAATTCGTCTCATATCGATGCTACCTTCTTTAGGAAGCGTAAACAGACCTAAAATGTTCATAATAATAATCAGAGAAAAGTGAAGGTTTAAGTTTAGTTAACGAACAAAGTAGCCAAATAATTTTCCAAGTAGCAACTTAGCGCTCAAATAATTCGACCATTTAAATGTTAAATGTTATACGAGCCACTAGCAATGTAACATTTACAATAAAAGTTTAGTACTTGAATAAAGTATAATATAATTATAAAGTATATGTTATTAATTAAACCTATCTCCAAATCTATAAATCGGTATAAATAAATAAATTCCGAATAGTTTACGTATGAATATTTCTTCTTTATTGACAAATCTTTGTATATTATACTTTGTTTTTCGTTAATTATTTATAAACTTTTTACATTAGCCTTGAATAATATTATACAATGTTTCGTTTCGAATTTAACGATGCCTCCTACTTGTCTACAATCTAGACCCACGAAATCGTTGATTAAAATAAGATCGGGTGAACTGCATACTCGTTATTTTTTCGTTTTCATGCCAATTTTCAATATCGGCAATTCTTGAAAGGTCTAATAGAACGCTAGACGAATCGAATTCCTTCGACGTTGGCTTCTTCCGAAGACTTTTTTGTAATTTCGCGAAATTCGTTGGAAATGGTTGTTTCTTCTACGTTTAAATATGACAAGCGTGAACAACGTTAGCTTTAAAAATGAGAAATATAAGAATCGCTGGTGGAAACTAATAGCTCAACTTGCACAAAGTGGAATGACAGTTTTTTCTCTATACAATATGCTCTCTATTTATTCCAACAAAGTAGTACCGATAAAATGAATAATCAATAGTTTCATTCCTCAGTCGATTAAACGTGAGTATGCGACATCAAAACTCATTAATTAATAACGGGTAGCGGCGATCATCCACTCTTGTTCTCTCTTCCCCTTTTCAGACAACAATTTCACATTCGCTCGAATTTACAATCGTTTGAGAGCTCCCAAGTCTCGCAATGGTACAATAGTTCCAAATCGACTTCTTAAATTTATACAAATTTAACATTACTGCGGCACCCGATTTTCTATTTTCAAATCTAACAACCGAATCCATTTATAATTCCTTTTTTATACAGTTCAAATTGCGTGCGCAGACGTGCGACGAACGTACGAAAGGAAATTTTTATAATCACCCGTTAGTTGGTTTGCAATTCTTAGACTTGACCAGAACAATTTCTTTGGATGCCTAAGTATAAAAATATTTGAAGTGCACGAGTATTACTCTTTTGGGACCACCATGGCACTCTACTTGACCCGGAGACTTACTACGTATAGGAATCAACTTGCGCAGTGAAATCTTTAAAAATATATACTTAAGAATAGAGGATACGATGCGAACGAACGCGATTGAGTATTAATGCGAAGAAAGTATAAAATGTTAAAAGCGCCTAACCGGTTATTTGTTTGCATCGAGGAACAACAAGACTTCGGATAAAATTAGCTTCGCTGAAATCAGTTGCGATACACACTGACAGGAAAAACAGAACTATTTTGTTGGAAGTTCTATAATTTTCTAAGCTTCTAAAAAAATCACTCATATTTAGCATGATACTCTTTTAACATTTTACACTTCGATCATACTCATCCATACACGTGCGTGTTGTTTTGTCGGTTGCACGCCACATTGTCTGGCTCTATCGAACAAGTTACTTTCGCAATACCGAGGGCTTAGCTTAAAACGCTGACCTCGCAAATCGTCTCATGCACCAATTTACTCACACTACCCCACCGTCCACGATACGTGTGACTAGCAATAAATGTTACTTGAATATAACTTAAATATCTTTCCCTCGCTATTTATACGCGCGTGCATGTGGTACGTACACGTGTACGTCTAGAAATTTGTTTCACTTCCAGGCTTCCGCTTTCCATCGCTTTCTATAATAAAAAAATGTCTAAGTGGAATGATCGTTATAACTGGGAGCTTAAGAGTGTTCAACGCTAATAACAAGTAGGGTCGCTACAAAGGTATGCAGGTTCGACAACAGGAGACAGAACGTTCGAGTATCGGACGCGATAATCCGTTTACCGGGTAATACTTCTTCGTCGCGGCTATGTATATGGTTACAATTCGAATGCGAGTAATGTTGAACAAAATAAATAAGAACGAGCGAAATTAGAGGAGGACACGATTGAATATAAATAATGAGTTAAATCGTCCTGCCCGACTTACAGATTAAATCGACCAGACGTGTTCCATCTGTCCCGTGTTTCCTGTCGTACCCTGTACAAATTACACTGTCAAACAAATTTCAACCTCTTTTGCGTGTTCTAACGTTCGCAGGTGGCTGTTATAAAATATTCTAAAATATTCTAAACCGAATACGAATCTAAAAACCGAGTTTTTTTTGCAACGCTATATTTCTGAGGAATTTCATTCGAAAATAGCTAAGTTTCTTTCAAGAGACGAATGTATATAGACTATTCCAAATGCAATGATAAATATTTTTAGCATTGAGATTATCAAAATCTAGCAGAATCATCTATCAATCATTGAGATCTAAAATAAGTGTTGGACAATGTTGTCGATGTAGGGGAGCCACTCGTGCTACCAACGTATACGCTTTCATTTTCGAATATTGAATTGTGCCAATCACAGGAAGAACGAGAGAAGAGTCAATAGTGGAAGTATATTGATTTTTTTGGTCAAGAATAGATTCCCAAAAAGAACAATAAAATAAAAGGTTGGCCGTTCTGTAATTCGGTGGCTTCCGGATACAATATCGATGCTTGACAATAGATCGCTGTCATAATTAGTAAGTATACTTAGACGATTGCAAATGACATACAGATATATGTAAAGATATATGTTTATGTGTGTGTGACTGTATGTATGTTTGTGTGTACGCGTGTATATATATATATATATATATATATATTTATATATTAATTATTGAGATAAGGCCACTAGTGGGTGATAAAAATATAATATAAATATTCCAGTTAAGCGATAGTTTCAAAGCAATGGTTAGCGACTACACAGTATGTCCAGAGAAGAATAATTGTTGTTTTTGTTTGGATACAAATGAATTATGATACGTGAATCTTATCGCACGCAAGATTCAACTTATTGTCATAGTTTCCATCGTGAACCACGACTGTATTCTGTGTTCGATGTACAGTGGCATCGATTCGCGCGATAAAAAAAAAGTCACGATGAACTCTTCTCGACACGGGCACATTCTTCCCAGACATAATGTAGGATTGGTTACCTATTGCGTTGAAGATCTAATATATTATTATATTAACAATAGACGACTCGTAACGAGGGACTCGTAGTACTCGATACTAAATATAATAATTTGTCCTTTCTTTAAAAAGTTCTACTAACTGCTACAATGTACAATACAGTTCGCGCAATCTGTATACAAACACGTTATAAATTACAAAAGAATCACTAATGCCTCGAGTTTCGCTCCCGCACTCGGAAGAAAAATACTCGTCGAACGCCGCCGTATTGGTTTTCCCTGGAAATATAATGTGATATCCAGAGAACTACGTGTGGCACTGATATTTTTTTCGCACGTTCGACGGTTACTTAGAAAGAGAAAGCATATTCTTTGCGTAGAAATTTGGAGCGACAGTACTTTTAAAAGTTTTCTTTGTTTTAATCTAAATCTCTCTTTCTCTATCTCGCGATATGAAACGAATGTACTTAAGCTTCGCGGGTAATCGTCTGTGTTCTGGTTATGCTAGCTTTTTTGGAAAGTTTTGCGACACACCAGGTTCCAGGCACTACACATTGAGCGATGCTCCAGCCAGATCAGGTCCGGCTTAGATCGTGTGTTACAAGGTTGATTCGTGTATGATCGTTGTGTCTGGATCACTGCTGCTGTGGATGATTGTCGACTGTGGCACATGTGGTATCAACGTGATGGACGACATTTTCCGGACGGGTTTCGGTGAAGCCTGAAAGAATAATCACGATTATAATCTCGACAACGCTGTACAAACTTATAGACATTGTTTGCGGACAGTCTGTAGATGTTGTTAGGACACCCATAGACCTTGTACGCGCGCGCATCTCTGCAAGTTCGATAAACAAGTGTAAACAAACATACCCATTCCCTTCTACAAGGCGCTTCGTCGTCCGAGTAGTGATCTATCTGACCAACGTCCGTTTCGGTCGCAACGTTCCTCTTCTTTGGTTGCAAGGTGGCATAATTGCGGCAGCCTCTGTTGAAGTTTGTCATGTTCTTCTCCTCCACGATCTTCTCCTGACAAAGTATCTCTTGCGACTTGCTTTGGTTATTGTTCGTCACGTTGCTGTTAGTCTTATTGTTGAAATAGAACGGTGGCATTTTCGAAACCCAGTGATCCAGCCCGGAGCCGGTGGAACTAGTAGATGCTGCCGAAGAGGTTCCCGAATTGTTGGTCAATCCTCTCCGCTGATAAAAAAGCATGTAAGCAGCGTTGGTTATCAGGTTCGTGTCGTTCACTGCTTCCACTCTGGTGTCGTCGAAGCAGTACCACTGTGTGTCGTAAGGGTTCCGACAGAACGCGGTGTAATGTCCACCCTGCAGATCTTGGCCGTGGTGATTACATATCGCGTAAAGGTCATAGACATTCTCGTCGTACTTTGGAATATTTTGTTGGCGCGGTCTGGGCTTCTTCCAGGGCGACCAGCCCAAGCCACCTAAAGTGCTAACGTTGTTGTGAGTCTGAACTCCGTTGTGTGCCAAATGCGGTGTCATGTCAAAACCGTACAACGGAAAATCAACCAGCATTGTCAACTTCGAGGTGGACCTCTGTTTGGACTGTTGCCGAAATCTTTTCAAGTGTATCACCAAGATGTCGGGCAGGGACCAGAGGCCTAGCTTCTTGACGACTTCCTGTTTTCTGTTACAGTAGGGACAATGCCACGCGTCCTCCGCTCCCAAAATCTCGGCTCTGGTGTAGAGGTCGAAGCATTCTTCCAGAGTGACAGCTCCTCCCAGCTCGGAGTTGGTCTTCAACTGTTTCACGCTGGCGTGTTCCTCGATCTGATCGCTGTCGTCCTGAATGATATTGCGCTTCGAAGCTTCGTCCCATTCCAAAATCAGCTTCACGTGTTGCGGACCGGAGTCGTCGGCGCAAAGGGCCAACGCTTGCTCGATCTGCTCCGTGTACAGAGGATGCTCGACGCAGGGATCTATGCAGGGGTGTTCGTCCTGAACCGGCGTGGCAGCCGGGTCCGCGACCCGGATATTGAACAGTCCAGGACTTTGACTAGACGTAAGAACATCGTCAGCCAGAACACTGTGCATCTCCTTCAGCAGAAGCTTTTGCAGGTCTTCGTAGGACGTCTCTCTGGAGACTTGCATCGTGTACGGACTGCCGAAACGTTGCCTGAGGTCCCCTTTCACGTGAACATTGATCCATACAAGAAGAATGTAAGCCTGCTCCGCCGGTTCTTTCAGTTGTGGCAGTTCTATGCAGTAGAGTGGGTCGTTTTCGGTGATCACAGATAGAGGTTGGCAATCTGAGAATGTTCTGGAAAGAATAAACAACGATTAGCAACTATGGGGAACGCCTGGGAAAGTGCTCTCTGCTTGCCCGGTGTTAACCCTTTGTTGGCAAGCCTGGGCAACCTGAGTCGTTTATGTTCACTAGTTTTTCTGTTTTTTGCTAGTTACTGTTTTAAAAAAATCTAAACAATTTCTTGTGTATGTATGTATGTAATGATATTTGGTCCCCTCAGGGTTTCAAATCCATTCCACCACTTCTCCCTTTACCAATCCTTAACTATCGCCTAATTTCCAATTTCAGCGGGACCTACTTTTTATTAAGGTGGGTTCCGAACCACCTATTTTGCCAACAACACGTGAAACGCACCCAGAGGGCCACTTCCCGGCTTTTTACCGAGCGGTCACCCATCCTAGTGCGTCCCCCGCCCTACGCCGCTTTACTTCGGTGATCGAACGAGAACCGGTGTTTTCAGCGAGGCAATGGTCGTTGACTCTTGTGTATGTATTAAAGTCCCTATTTTAATATCGTATACTCGTGAGAGAGTGAAATTACATACAAGTAAATATTAGAAAGAAAGAAATTTAAGAGTGAAATTTCGTTGCGGACATGAACGCGACCCGAGTGGAACTGGCTCGACATAGTTACCTGTGAAATCCTTCGTCATGGACTTCCGTGAGTAACATGTGATTTTCGTCGATCCCGGTGTCGCTCGCCAATATTTCCCTCAGTTCTCTCACGTTAGCCGCCTGGTTCACGCTAACGCCGATTTTAACTTGTCGCGGCTGCTGCGACGTGTACAACACGTTCACGAAGAGGTTCATCTGCCGGTGATTCTGGGGGACTGGTACCGACACGCACAGGAAAGGATCGAACGTGTTCGACTGCCGATGACACCTTGGACAGGTCAGACTAGATCGGAACTGAGCTTGGAACACCGCGTGCACGAACGAGTTGTTGCACCGAACATGGTTTGCCAGCGTTTCCGCTGCAACAATATCGTCCGGACGCCCAAACGAATTCTGCAAAACGAAAATCATCGAGATACAATAAATGTTATAACTTTAAGGAATATTATGAGTTAAGAAAAAGCCCGTAACTACGGTAAACGCTCTTTCGTTGTCCAAAATTTAGGCTACGCTCGTTGTCCAGTGCCTACCGCTCCGCAGGGCGGTGACGATTGATGTCGGCTTCGGTATATCGTACTACATTGACTCGAGGAATCGATTTTACAAATCTCTTAATTTTCATTATTTGTTTATGGACCTTTCACTACCATATTTCTGGCATTTTTCTGATTAAAATGACACCAAACACGATATAATTTCAACTGTACAGTAATTCATCCATAACTGTCTAAAATGTCTAAACGCTAACTGTCTAGTCGTCTACCCATTCCAGTGAGGGACATACCCCGTGAGGGGCCGTGAAACTCGGTAGGCCTCGGCCGCCGAGCAATGTAACCCGATACCGGATCGGGTATATCGGTGTGAGACCAGGAGACCACACTAATCCAATGACAGAACTTCTTTATTTTTTATTATTGTTTTATGGAACTTTCACCAATATATTTGTGGCATTTTTTCTGATTAAAATGATACCGATCACGATATAATTCGGATCATATACAGATATGTATATGGTCATTTATAATACAAGTCAGTTCTCTTGACAGGGACAATTCGCGAATCTTACACGTGTAAATATCATCGGAAATATATCATATTTGGTATCATTTTCATTAGAAAAATGCCACGAATATATTGGTGAAAGTTCCATAAAAAAATAATAAAAAAGTTTTGTCATTGGATTAGTAGTGGTCTCCTGGTCTCACACCGATATACCCGATCCGGTATCGGGTTACATTGCTCGACGGCAATGCTTACATTCGGCAAAACTCAAAGAATGGTATCCCTTTACGATAACTGTCTTTGGTCAGATCCGTGGTATAGACAGTTATGGATGAATTACTGTATTAAGTGGTTTTATGGACGATGAAAGTCTCGAAGGCAACGACGAACAGCGTATTGGAAAGAAAGAGACGCGAACAGTCGACGCCGCCGGCACAATTCGCATGTAGAGTAAATATGGGCCAAATTATATCGTGTTTGGTCTTGTTCTAATCAGAAAAATGCCGGAAACAAACCAGTGAAAGTCCCATAAAAAAATAATGAAAAATAAAGCATTTTTAATTGGCATTACATTGTGAGAACACGCGGGCCTTTAAACTACGCCGTATTACATTCTGTCCTTCTTTATGTTCGGCTCTCTATTGAAGTTTTAGCTCGGCGCGGTAGGCGATATATAATCATAAGCATAAAAATATATAAATCAAAAAGCATGTCCCTCCACGCTCGTTGTCCACTTAGCTCCCCGGCCTTTGGACAACGAAAGAGCGTTTACTGTATACGTATACAATATATCCCTTGGACAGGATGATCGGAGCGGGTGTTTGAGTAATACACGTATTGACGGCGAAGCCGTCCGCCAGAGTGCGATTTATTGTAAAGCAAAGGTTGTTATAGACTAAGCGTCACCTGAAGAGTGACCGCTCAGCTAACTTCTAGTCATAAGGACCCCCTGTTGCCACTATCTTTTTACCTGACGGTACACCCCCATGGGTTTTCTCACATAACATTGATAAAATTACCTGGGCGCGTGAAATTAATTGTTATGAACATTTTCTTTTTTTTTTTTTTGCGACGCTCGACTGATTTTTCCGTTGGCCCAGATATCGTGCACCAATTTAACGGAAACGAGGTGAGTGGATACAGTCCGAGAGAAAACGGGGGAAACTTTCTAACCTGCTGTGAACATCATTCTCATTAAATTATTATCAACGGCGAACCACCAAAGGAATGTTTATCGACATCAGAATTCATGGAATTCGTCGTTGAGAAATCATAGAGCGCAAGATCGCGAACGGGATTTTTAAACATTCCTCGTAGATGCATTACGAAGAAGTTCCACGATAATTGGCGGGAGTTTCAAACTTTCACGTTGCGTAATTAGGTATCTCCGTCGAATTACCGTGGATTGATGATTTATTTTACATTACATTAAATTTGCAATTGAAAAAGTTTCACAGTAATACAAGTGTCAGCGAGTCCTTGGTCGAAAACAAATTTAAATCGGTAACAATTTCTCACTTATCGGTGGTACCATCTCGACGATTATTTAAACCGCATGCGACATTATCATAGGAAACTGTTTGAATGCGCGCGAAAGCAACGACGAGACAATGTAATTCTTATCGTTCATAAATTATCGAGAGTATCGATAACGACGTGTAGAACCATAATGTAAATACCCTTCGGTGCACACGTAAGCGGTGCAGCTACGTTTAATCAGGCCTAGAGGACTTTTCTTTTATTTTACGTCATCGATAGGCCGAGGAAGGTGGGAAGCCAAACAAACAACAAACGCATTACTAAAATTAATTGTTAAAACGATGGAGAACCACCGAAAGAGGGACACGTAATCAGTCGTACGATCGTAATCTCGCAATCTATATACAGGGTGTTTCCTATTTTTCCGGCAAGATTGTAGGAGCATGATCTACAGGGTGAATTCGATAAAGCAGGACACCTAAATATCTCCGTTACTTTTCGTTGTACAAAAAATCTTCGTAGGGCAAAGTTACACTGTTTGAAGGGCCACATATAACGGCGTAAGGGAAAAAAAATTTCAAGGTCATTTTTATGAGATTTCAAGGTTATCTATGTTTTTTTAAATGGAATGATATATTTTCGTTAACGTAATATTGTAGCTGACAAAATAACGAATTCATGCATGTAACACAATATGACCTTCAAATGACCTTCAACCCAGAAAAATGGTATAAATAAAATTCAATGGTATAAATAATGTTCAAAAATATTCCCTTGAGCTGCTGCTATACGTTCATTCAGCCGTGAAGTTACAGAACGTACTGCTGTGTAATTCATTTCTGAGGAAATCGACGCACACGCCTGGACGATTCTTTCTTTCATGTCGTCTATAGTCGTTGGTGGTTCACTATAAAAATCGTCTTTCAGTTTTCCTCATAGATAAAAATCAAGGGGTGTAAGGTCTGGCGAGCGAGCTGGCCATAATACGGGTCCGTTGCGTCCAATCCAACGATTTGGAAACTTGTTATTTAAGAATTGTGTTACGACACGGGAAGAATGGGCCGGGCATCTGTCATGTTGATACCACATATTTTCACGAATGTCATAATTGTCCTCCTGTCAACACCGAATCTGTTATTATGTTGTGTATTGCGATACATTTGAATGTATACCAGCTCAAGGGATGTATTTTTGAACATTTGGCGTAACAGAAATACATCAAATGAATCTTACACGTTGAATTTTATTTATACCATTTTTCTAGGTTGAAGGTCATTTAAAGGTCATATTGTCATATTGTTACATGCATGAATTCGTTATTTTGTCAGGTACAACATCGATAACCTTGAAATCTCATAAAAATGACCTTGAATTTTTTTCCCTTACACCGTTATATGTGGCTCTTCAAACAGTGTAACTTTGTCCTACGAAGATTTTTTGTACAACCAAAAGTAACGGAGATATTTAGGTGTCCTGCTTTATCGAATTCACCCTGTATAAGTGAAAATAAGAAAAAAATGTTATACGAAGTTTGTTTATAACGGCTTTGTTACAATATTATAAACTGAATACAAATATTGAATGTACCCTGAATAGGTGCGGAACAGCAGATTTAAAGCTGAATAATACGAAAGGTCGATAATTCTTTAATTAATTCTTCAATTATTCAGCTTTAAATCTGCTGTTCCGCACCTATTCAGGCTGTGTTATTAGTTTATTCGTGGGTGAACGCGTCAATTTCGTTTTTTAAAATGGAATTATATATTTTTTAATGCATCCAACGATGCAGCTGTATATTCTTTATACAAAAGTCTTAACTTGTTCATCTTGTTAACTTACTTCTCGCAAGTTACTGAAAATGTCATCAATCAGTATATTAATAACTTTCTTCAAAAAGTCTTTCGACACTTGTGTGTCTAAAGCAGGGCCCGCTAGATAGCCTTACCGATGAGTCCTCTAGCGGGTCTAGGACGAAACACCACCTTCTGTTCCTCCAATAGAAAAACAATTTTTAGCAAAATGTGGCTAATGACGTTAGCAGATTCAACACCGAATCGTTAACGTTTGAAGATTTCATAAAAATAGCTATTATATTGTTGTAATCGATCGAACCGTAGCGCCGAAAACTTCCCAGGTAGCACCGTACGTCCTTGGGACGTCCGTTTTATGTACCGTTTACGTCCATACGTTTTATGTCCGTTTTGTATGTCCCACGGACGTCCCTGACACCTAAATTTCGGACATCCCAAGGACGTCCGTTTTTTACGTCCTAAGTACGTCCGTGGGACCTAAATTTCGGATTTCCTAGGGACATTCACTTTTTTCGTCCTAAGGACATCCGTAGGACTTAAATTTCGGACTTAGAACTTCAATTTTGTATGTCGTCGGAGTACTCACTTCTTACGCGTGAGACATATATTAATTCATATGTATATTCGAATTTCCTCATGTATTTCGAATACCTTAATGAAATATATATATTATAATAGTTAAGAACTAGAGAGCTGATCTTTATACAAAATAAAAAATTTTTACTTGAGTTGCAACAAATAACAGAAGTAAAATAGACATTTTTTTCTTAATTAATATGTTTAATAGGTCAAAAATAATATAACAGTATATAGTATTTTTTTTTCTTAAATTTGAAAGTGCCCAGTAGCTCAAGTGATGAGGCTCGCGTTCTGTGATCCCGGGTTCGAATCCCTCCGGCACCTATGAGATTTTTTCTCAAGTCATATAAAAAAACGTGACACACCGGGATGGTTCGGAATCAACCTTAATAAACTGTAGGGTTCAATACGATGAATATTATTTAATAAAAAATTTAAAAAAAAATGGAAAGTGGAAAAAGGTGGAGCATTGTTAATGGAACTATAACCCTGAAGGGAATAATTAACAATAACCTAACCTATAGTATTTTTAAATTTTCGTAATTTTTTATTTACTGTTTTATGTTACACTTATACTCGTTTTTTTCATAAATGTCTGATAATAGTAATAGAAATAAAGCCAGGTATGTCCCACGAACGTTCAAATAACGTCCGTATGTCCCAGGTATGTCACAGAAAAATTCCACATACGTCCCAGGGACGTCCCAGATAGGTCCGCACCGGACGTCCTATGTACGTTACACTCTAACACGGACCTCATTCGGACATTTCTGGGACGTATCTCGGACATATCTCGGACATATCTCGGACATACGGACATGATTCGGACATCCGAGTGCTATCTGAGATTTATACCATGTTTATTAAACAATTTATGATCGACAAAACGTTAACATTTAACTTGTTTATGTTGAAAAATTAGTAGTTTCGGAGATATTTCGATTTAAATAATTCTAAGATATTATTACTGTCGCACTAAGACGTTCGCTTTTAGCCCTTACAGAGAAGGGTCAAACATAAGAACGTAATGATATCTTTATTTAAATTTATTTAGATTTATTTCAATCGGAAGATCTCGTAAACTACGAATTATTCAACATAAATAAGTTAATACATTTATGCAAAGAATATCCAACTGCATCGATTGATGCATTAAAAAGTATACATATAATTCCATTAAAGAAAAGGAAGTTGACCTTCACGCGTCCACCCGCGAAAAAACTAACAACGCCAAATTATACCTGCAACATTTTTCGGTATGATTAACAATAGCGAAGAAATCAAAGTGTAAAAATTGGGTGAGCCACTCTGTATACAAGGTGTCCCAGGTAACTTGACCACCTTCAATATCTCGTTTAGTGTTAGTAATAGAAAATAACGTTATAGGACAATATTAACCTAACCGGAGGGGCAATATAATGATTCGGAAAAAACTTTTTTCTAGATATCAAGATCATTAATTTCTTTTTTAATGGAACTATACAATTTTTTTATCGCTCCAGGAGTCTTTTAAGATTGAAAGCTCACTCTATACATATATGTATGACCAGAGTGAGATCGTTTTTCTCAAAAACTATTGTTTTTATGACAAAAATCAATACGACATAAAATGTGTATTTTGATGAGAGCTACAACTTTTATTGCAAGTATTTTTCAAAATTACCATTATTTACGGCAATAAATGGAAAAAACTATGATTTTTTTATGGTTTCCGCTATGAAAATAACATTTGCGCCAATTTTTGCTATCATATTCGTAATCAGCACGTCAAAATACGTAAGAATCCAGAGTATAAAAAAAATCGGAGGTATGTGCTTTCGGAAGTTTATACAAAATCCAAAAAGCATTAAATTAATCACTGATAATACCTGTAATGCTAATATTTAGCAATGAAACTATTAGAAGAGCCAGAGAATCATTTATTTTCCGTATACAACGATGTATTGAAAACAATGGTCATCATTTCGAACATTTGTTGAAACAGAGTAGTTCAATCAAACCAACTAATGTAGTAAATTAATCACTGATAATACTTATAATGCTTTTTGGATTTTTCATACCCAAGGTCGCACGAAGGTAATTGTATAATATGTCATTGAGGAGGTCTTCACCCCTACTATTACATCGCGATAAACAAAATATATAGTTTCATTAAAAAAAAAATGGATGACCTTGATATCTAGAAAAAAACGACATTGGAAAAAGTTTTTTCCAAATCATTATATTGCCCCTTCGGTTAGGTTAATATTGTCCTATAACGTTTTTTTCTATTAGTAACACTAAGCGAGATATTCAAGGTGGTCAAGTTAGCTGGGACACTCCGTATATACGTGCACGCAATCTAAGAGCGGTTCATGGAAGCGTAATCGATTTTTTATAATGTTTCAAATACTCCGATGAAGTAACTTTATCTGTCGATTAGAGAAAACATACTCGAGAATGTCCAAAGTGCCTTCAGGCAAATAGGAAAATGCGTGTACCGCTTGAACAAACGGGGAGCACGATCTACAGCTCGATATTACACGTCACGATAAATGAGTATGTATGTATGTATGTATACATATTGTTTAAAGTTTAATTAATTTAAAGTTTATCATTTAAATTATTTATATATATATATGTATATAATAGATATAAATAATTTAAGTGATAAACTTTAAATATATGTATATAATAGATATGAAGCGTCCCGAATATCGCAATTCTTCTTTCGAATTTCGCGGGTCGTAAATCCGGTTCGCGCGTTCGCGACGATATCGGGGGCTATGACGTAACTGGATAGTTACGCCTATTTGAAAAATGAATAAGGTCGACACTTAATGGAAAACAACTTTAAAACATATATTTAACAATGGTTAGAAAATTGGTACAAAGCGTTATAAGTGCTGTGGTTTAAATGATGTAATGATTTCAACGATGCGACTTTAGTGATTTTATATTTCGAACTGATCGTCCTGGTTCTGTCACGTATTACGTCGGTTCTGGTCTTGTCCTGATTGGTCAGTATGGGAAACGTTGCGTGAATTCTCATTGGTCTTTAAATGTTTGTTTTAGCGGTCGGAGTGGGAGTCTGTTGCAGTCTTATTGTGTTTTCGTCTGTCATAGTTGCGTGCAAATGTATCGTAAATTAGTTCGTCGCCAGATTGTCCTGTCCAAGATTCTTAAACCTAAGCTGAAGCGGTGTCCGGTGACACCCAAACAGTCCTAGGACCGTCGCCGTCGAGTGGCTGTCCCTACTCTCACGTTCGGTCTTATTTATGACCGAACAAGATATAAATAATTTAAGTGATAAACTTTAAATTAATTGTACAATTATATTTGTATGTAATGATATTTGGTCCCCTCTGGGTTTCAAATCCATTCCACCACTTCTCCCTTTACCAATCCTCAACTATCGCCTAATTTCCAATTTCAGCGGGACCTACTGTTTATTAAGGTGGGTTCCGAACCACCTATTTTATCAACAACACGTGAAACGCACCCAGAGGGCCACTTCCCGGCTTTTTACCGAGCGGTCACCCATCCTAGTGCGTCCCCCGCCCTACGCCGCTTTACTTCGGTGATCGAACGAGAACCGGTGTTTTCAGCGAGGCAATGGTCGTTGACCACGATAAATGAGTATACGTTAATAAAATTATTTATCCTCTCGCATGTAATCGCGCGTATCTGTTTAATAATATGTATATCTATAAGACAATTATTATTCGGAATAAAAACAGTAAACAAAACCGGTTTCTCTGTAAACAAAGAAACGACAATTAAAGTTTACAATTATCCTCTCTTTATTTACCCTGCTACTTTCGTCTATCGAATTAATCTTTGTTTTCTCCACGTGCGTTCTATTCTCTAATCCCTCTATCTCTCGCTCCATCTATCCGTCATTAACATAAAGGCGCGCGGCAAACTTAAACCTAAAGGAGGTATACTTCCTTTACATATCTAATTATTTCCTTTTTCTGCTATCGCAATTACTCGATCGTTGGGACGGAACATAATCCAACGGCTCGCGGAGCGTCCAACAGATTTCTATTCTTCAACGACAAGCAGGTGGCGCCGCCATTGTAGCGATTAGCTGTTACACGTGCGTCTAGCGTGCGGATTCACGTGCGACAAGCCGTGCCGCGGGCATATTTTTTCCCGATTGGACGCGTGACAATCTCGAAACCAGTTTACCTCCTAATGTACAGAAAGATCAACGCTTATAACGTGACTATTCTAATAATAACTGTCTACCGGCGCGAGGAGGCACACCGATTCGCGATTCTACAGAGCACAGCTATCTCTGTCGTCGTCTGGCCCGTGCCCCTTATTTTCTGTCCCCGAGTTTCGCAACAGAGCCGCGCCGCCGCGCGCCGGATGGAGTAAACCGACTGCGAGTATGCTAATAAACGGCAGACAATTGTCGCCGGCTCGCTAAAACTCACAAAAGTTGTTTGCGTTTGATCGGGGCAACCTCTCTCCCGGCAGACAATGCGGATTAGAAGATCTCAAAGTCCGTCGGCGAAGTGTCAATCACCTCGAAAAACGACGTCGAGAGCTAACTATCGTCGCGTGTGTATTTGTTTATAAATAGAATAATGCCGACGGAGATACACGGAACGAATGTTAATAAACAGCTAATTCAGTTGACCGTGTCGGAGAAATATTCTGGCGAGGATTTATTTGGTAATGGTAACGTGGTAAATTACGTTCGAGAAAACAACGTGTGCGTGTGTGTGACCGGTATCGATCGGAAATTTTTTCAATGATAATTGAATTAGTTTCATTGGTAACGTTTAGCGAACCGCCTGCAAAGCCTCGCGTGCTTTTTCCTCCACACCGCCGCACAGTGGGTAAAATCGACGTTCTAGCTGTTCACGCCTATTTCACCATTATTTCAATACATAAAGACCACATTAAATAGGTCGTTGGATTCGTCTTGCCGTCAGCTATAACATTATTGAATAAAAAATATATAGTTCTAAATAAATAATGAAGGTGACCACAATTTTTTATTGAAAAAAAATTTTTTTTGAAATTTTTTGTATTGATATTTGTAAAAGACTGTGTACCGATTACTTTTCGTAGGAAACATTTTTTTGTCACATCACCGGAAATGTCTGAAAACTCGTGTGAATAATGAATAATATTTGAAAACTGGGTGTCCAGGCTTTCAAACAAGAGTGTGTTTGAAAGAATTAATGAATTTTATGACATTTAATAAAGTAACAATAATAAGTATGGTTGAAAAACTGTAATTTACAGAAAATACAGAAAAATTAAGCTATAATAATATTAGGACGTAAAAATCTCTAAATTTCAGTTAATTAGTATTTCATAATTGGATACACACTACCTGTATTCAAATGTTCAAGAAAATACATTAATATTATAGATAAAAAAGTGAACAGAAAATGAAAAAGTCAACAGAAAGTCAAGCATATGGCATCCGCCATATTGAATCCGCCATTTTGTTTTTGTACTTTTGACATCAAATTCATAATCAGTGACCCGAAAAATCTCATACTATCAATTTTGAACTAAATTGTAGTATTCCTATTTTCCTATTTTGGCCACGATTTCGATCCAACTCACCACTGTGCGCGTGTCACGCGACCTTTTAAACTATCATAACTTCGGATAATGGATTATAACGGATCTAAATTTTGCACGATCTTTTAGAGGAGATCTTGCCGAAAATATTCCACTTTGTCAGAACATGGACATCCCCGGACATGACAATTTATCCCTTGTCAAAGGTGAAAAACTTCGACAATTTTCCTTAGTTGATTAAATATTTTTTTTTATAATAAATTATGAACAATGATGTTTAGTTCCTGGTGCGTTCTCAACATAGATATACATTCTTCATATAAAAAAAATTGGTCACTTAATCTTCAGTAGGTTTTCCAGGACATCATTATGAAGACAAGGAATTTTTTCGGTGATAAATCGTATCTGAGAAAGTTTGATCTTTGAACGTTTATTGTAACGAGAGTTTTTAATAGCTTTAATTAATATTATCGTTTTCGAATGTAATAGACATTTAAGAAACATTGTGCATTCGTTAAAAATCGATATGAGGACTTTGAGTTTTTAGCCCGTGAACAGCTAGAACGTCGATTTTACCCACTGCGCGCCGTCCCCTTTTCGGTCAGTGCGTTCTCAGTACAGAGTACTCGCGATCGGCGTGGAAGGCTTCACTTAACCAGATCACGAATCTTGTGTTTTCATGACCTTCGAAATACGCTGTTTTGCAAACACAGCCAGCCACGTACGCCGCGCGGCCAACGCGATCGCGAAACAGAATTTACAAATGGAAACAACACGCAAGGGGACGTCCATCAAAATATTACCTACCCTTAAAAGGTTCTTAATGGATTGACGAAATATAGCTACATCGGGTCTCACTTTCGATCCATCAACATTTTTATTACACAAACATTACGCATCTATCTTGAAAAGGAGCCACTTTGTAGAATGGTTAGATGGAATTGTTTTGATACGGTTTACAACACTTCGGAGTCACGTGTAGAATCGTCGTCCATATTGTCCAGTTGCACCACCTGTCCCCAACCGACCACACCCTATAGTATACGTGTTTATGCCAATTGGTAGCTAAGAGCTACATACTTGAAATTTTAATATGTTTTAATTACTAAATAAAATAATTAATAATGTTTTTATTATTAATTCTGATAAAATATAGCCAGGGCCAGCTCTAGCTCAAATTGTCGCCCTTTAAGAATTTATATATATTCTTTAAATAAAGGTACATATTTTTTATTGTCGATAAAAATCAAATCACTGCATTTAAATTTTAATAAAAGCATATATTTAGAAAGAAACATATAACATAAATAAACATTAATAATCAAGTTGTACAAAACAGTAGAAATTAATTAAGAAATATCTGTACCTAGCCACAAATGTTAACCATATAATTTTTTATATTTATAAATGCTATCCAAAATGTGTATTATTGTACAAACAATCAACATGCCATTATTTTGAAAATAAAAAAAAGTTAACATCAACTACGCTAAAATCATAAAAAACTTATTTTTCTTACTTTCAGTTCTGCAAACTTTTTTATTATATCTGTTAAATTTATTTGATCAGCAATTTCACGCTCAATTGCTAAAATGGCCTAACCGTTAAGACGATTTTGTGTAGTAGTCGTACGTAAAAAGTTCTTAATTAATTTTAACTTAGAAAAACTCCTTTCGCCACTTGCTACGGTTATTGGTATCGTTAGCAATATTCTTAAAACAATAGTAAGGTTTGGGGCAAAATTTAACTTTGTAATTAAGCTCAGTACAGTTCTTAGGCTTTCTTTTTTGCCCAAAAGCGCAAGTACTGCTGAAATTTCCTCTGCTAATTCTACCCCGTTTATGTCAACAGAATCACCGTCAGTTAAAATGCATTCTAAATTTTTACAGTGTTTTAGTAGCATTTTTTTGGACATGGTATCATAAATACCATGTCCAAAAAAAAT
>CM052221.1:11847576-11882819 GCA_028454225.1 Lasioglossum leucozonium | reverse complement strand
AGTGGCTGTCCCTACTCTCACGTTCGGTCTTATTTATGACCGAACAAGATATAAATAATTTAAGTGATAAACTTTAAATTAATTGTACAATTATATTTGTATGTAATGATATTTGGTCCCCTCTGGGTTTCAAATCCATTCCACCACTTCTCCCTTTACCAATCCTCAACTATCGCCTAATTTCCAATTTCAGCGGGACCTACTGTTTATTAAGGTGGGTTCCGAACCACCTATTTTATCAACAACACGTGAAACGCACCCAGAGGGCCACTTCCCGGCTTTTTACCGAGCGGTCACCCATCCTAGTGCGTCCCCCGCCCTACGCCGCTTTACTTCGGTGATCGAACGAGAACCGGTGTTTTCAGCGAGGCAATGGTCGTTGACCACGATAAATGAGTATACGTTAATAAAATTATTTATCCTCTCGCATGTAATCGCGCGTATCTGTTTAATAATATGTATATCTATAAGACAATTATTATTCGGAATAAAAACAGTAAACAAAACCGGTTTCTCTGTAAACAAAGAAACGACAATTAAAGTTTACAATTATCCTCTCTTTATTTACCCTGCTACTTTCGTCTATCGAATTAATCTTTGTTTTCTCCACGTGCGTTCTATTCTCTAATCCCTCTATCTCTCGCTCCATCTATCCGTCATTAACATAAAGGCGCGCGGCAAACTTAAACCTAAAGGAGGTATACTTCCTTTACATATCTAATTATTTCCTTTTTCTGCTATCGCAATTACTCGATCGTTGGGACGGAACATAATCCAACGGCTCGCGGAGCGTCCAACAGATTTCTATTCTTCAACGACAAGCAGGTGGCGCCGCCATTGTAGCGATTAGCTGTTACACGTGCGTCTAGCGTGCGGATTCACGTGCGACAAGCCGTGCCGCGGGCATATTTTTTCCCGATTGGACGCGTGACAATCTCGAAACCAGTTTACCTCCTAATGTACAGAAAGATCAACGCTTATAACGTGACTATTCTAATAATAACTGTCTACCGGCGCGAGGAGGCACACCGATTCGCGATTCTACAGAGCACAGCTATCTCTGTCGTCGTCTGGCCCGTGCCCCTTATTTTCTGTCCCCGAGTTTCGCAACAGAGCCGCGCCGCCGCGCGCCGGATGGAGTAAACCGACTGCGAGTATGCTAATAAACGGCAGACAATTGTCGCCGGCTCGCTAAAACTCACAAAAGTTGTTTGCGTTTGATCGGGGCAACCTCTCTCCCGGCAGACAATGCGGATTAGAAGATCTCAAAGTCCGTCGGCGAAGTGTCAATCACCTCGAAAAAACGACGTCGAGAGCTAACTATCGTCGCGTGTGTATTTGTTTATAAATAGAATAATGCCGACGGAGATACACGGAACGAATGTTAATAAACAGCTAATTCAGTTGACCGTGTCGGAGAAATATTCTGGCGAGGATTTATTTGGTAATGGTAACGTGGTAAATTACGTTCGAGAAAACAACGTGTGCGTGTGTGTGACCGGTATCGATCGGAAATTTTTTCAATGATAATTGAATTAGTTTCATTGGTAACGTTTAGCGAACCGCCTGCAAAGCCTCGCGTGCTTTTTCCTCCACACCGCCGCACAGTGGGTAAAATCGACGTTCTAGCTGTTCACGCCTATTTCACCATTATTTCAATACATAAAGACCACATAGGTCGTTGGATTCGTCTTGCCGTCAGCTATAACATTATTGAATAAAAAATATATAGTTATAAATAATTAATGAAGGTGACCACAATTTTTTATTGAAAAAAAATTTTTTTTGAAATTCTTTGTATTGATATTTGTAAAAGACTGTGTACCGATTACTTTTCGTAGGAAACATTTTTTTGTCACATCACCGGAAATGTCTGAAAACTCGTGTGAATAATGAATAATATTTGAAAACTGGGTGTCCAGGCTTTCAAACAAGAGTGTGTTTGAAAGAATTAATGAATTTTATGACATTTAATAAAGTAACAATAATAAGTATGGTTGAAAAACTGTAATTTACAGAAAATACAGAAAAATTAAGCTATAATAATATTAGGACGTAAAAATCTCTAAATTTCAGTTAATTAGTATTTCATAATTGGATACACACTACCTGTATTCAAATGTTCAAGAAAATACATTAATATTATAGATAAAAAAGTGAACAGAAAATGAAAAAGTCAACAGAAAGTCAAGCATATGGCATCCGCCATATTGAATCCGCCATTTTGTTTTTGTACTTTTGACATCAAATTCATAATCAGTGACCCGAAAAATCTCATACTATCAATTTTGAACTAAATTGTAGTATTCCTATTTTCCTATTTTGGCCACGATTTCGATCCAACTCACCACTGTGCGCGTGTCACGCGACCTTTTAAACTATCATAACTTCGGATAATGGATTATAACGGATCTAAATTTTGCACGATCTTTTAGAGGAGATCTTGCCGAAAATATTCCACTTTGTCAGAACATGGACATCCCCGGACATGACAATTTATCCCTTGTCAAAGGTGAAAAACTTCGACAATTTTCCTTAGTTGATTAAATATTTTTTTTTATAATAAATTATGAACAATGATGTTTAGTTCCTGGTGCGTTCTCAACATAGATATACATTCTTCATATAAAAAAAATTGGTCACTTAATCTTCAGTAGGTTTTCCAGGACATCATTATGAAGACAAGGAATTTTTTCGGTGATAAATCGTATCTGAGAAAGTTTGATCTTTGAACGTTTATTGTAACGAGAGTTTTTAATAGCTTTAATTAATATTATCGTTTTCGAATGTAATAGACATTTAAGAAACATTGTGCATTCGTTAAAAATCGATATGAGGACTTTGAGTTTTTAGCCCGTGAACAGCTAGAACGTCGATTTTACCCACTGCGCGCCGTCCCCTTTTCGGTCAGTGCGTTCTCAGTACAGAGTACTCGCGATCGGCGTGGAAGGCTTCACTTAACCAGATCACGAATCTTGTGTTTTCATGACCTTCGAAATACGCTGTTTTGCAAACACAGCCAGCCACGTACGCCGCGCGGCCAACGCGATCGCGAAACAGAATTTACAAATGGAAACAACACGCAAGGGGACGTCCATCAAAATATTACCTACCCTTAAAAGGTTCTTAATGGATTGACGAAATATAGCTACATCGGGTCTCACTTTCGATCCATCAACATTTTTATTACACAAACATTACGCATCTATCTTGAAAAGGAGCCACTTTGTAGAATGGTTAGATGGAATTGTTTTGATACGGTTTACAACACTTCGGAGTCACGTGTAGAATCGTCGTCCATATTGTCCAGTTGCACCACCTGTCCCCAACCGACCACACCCTATAGTATACGTGTTTATGCCAATTGGTAGCTAAGAGCTACATACTTGAAATTTTAATATGTTTTAATTACTAAATAAAATAATTAATAATGTTTTTATTATTAATTCTGATAAAATATAGCCAGGGCCAGCTCTAGCTCAAATTGTCGCCCTTTAAGAATTTATATATATTCTTTAAATAAAGGTACATATTTTTTATTGTCGATAAAAATCAAATCACTGCATTTAAATTTTAATAAAAGCATATATTTAGAAAGAAACATATAACATAAATAAACATTAATAATCAAGTTGTACAAAACAGTAGAAATTAATTAAGAAATATCTGTACCTAGCCACAAATGTTAACCATATAATTTTTTATATTTATAAATGCTATCCAAAATGTGTATTATTGTACAAACAATCAACATGCCATTATTTTGAAAATAAAAAAAGTTAACATCAACTACGCTAAAATCATAAAAAACTTATTTTTCTTACTTTCAGTTCTGCAAACTTTTTTATTATATCTGTTAAATTTATTTGATCAGCAATTTCACGCTCAATTGCTAAAATGGCCTAACCGTTAAGACGATTTTGTGTAGTAGTCGTACGTAAAAAGTTCTTAATTAATTTTAACTTAGAAAAACTCCTTTCGCCACTTGCTACGGTTATTGGTATCGTTAGCAATATTCTTAAAACAATAGTAAGGTTTGGGGCAAAATTTAACTTTGTAATTAAGCTCAGTACAGTTCTTAGGCTTTCTTTTTTGCCCAAAAGCGCAAGTACTGCTGAAATTTCCTCTGCTAATTCTACCCCGTTTATGTCAACAGAATCACCGTCAGTTAAAATGCATTCTAAATTTTTACAGTGTTTTAGTAGCATTTTTTTGGACATGGTATTTATGATACCATGTATATAGATATACATAATATAAATAATACCAATTATATAGATGACACATGTAAATTGAATAGTTCAATATAAGAGATGCGATGTCGTGCACTGCACGGACAAAAGACGTGTGGTAAATTAGAAGAAGGAAAAAAACAGAATAGAAGCATGTGAAATAAAAGATTATCGAAACTCGCGCGGGAGCGGCCCGCTTCTGCTGCGCACGCATCAGAGAGAGAGCGCAACTCATACGCAACAAACGCATAAAGTATGTGTGACACATTCTGGGACCGTCAAAACAATGTAAATACGCTACGCACTGTAAATTTTTAGCGAACGAAAAAATCGATGTGTGAAATTTTCTATTAATTGGGTATTTAAAACATCAATATTTTTCTCACACTTACAGCCAAAATGGCGCCCCTAAATTTTGGCGCCCCGGGCAAGTGCTCGAGTTGCTCCCCCTTAGAGCGGGCCCTGATATAGCATTTCCGATTCACAAACAAGCAATTTTCACAAGTAACAGTAATACGGATGATTGGCTGAAGGATTCTTATGTTTTAATATTACTGAAACAGTAATATTTATTTATAATATTAATATTTATTATAATAATATTCTCCACTATTAATTCCGATAAGGACTAGAATTTTCTACGAAGGTTCTTCATAAAGAAATATTTTTAAATACATCAGATCGTTTTTATTTTATTGATGTGGATCGGACTCGGTGACTCAGCGTTGAAGAAGATTCGAGGACAGTGACTTCGATGAGACAAGTGTTTCTCAGCAGATTGCGCGAGGCGTTGCGCTCACGAACGACTGGGCCCGCGTATTTATACTGGCCGCTTTCACAAAGACAACCGGTCTTCCATTACAGCATAGATAAGGCTAATTGTTTCGAGCAGGCGATAACTCCGAACGTGTGCATTCGTAAGCCACCGGATTGGGATAACTGTTGAGCCATCCGCAGGATGTATCGTCGATCCGGTTGCCGGAAGTAATTTTCAATGCTTACAGGTTGTAACGACTCACGCTACGATTCGCGACTCGCAATTGGTCAATGTCACGTCGGTGCACATGTACAGTGTGTCGCGAAAATAATTTTCTGATCTAGGGATGATTCTTTGTCACGAGTGACTGTTATCAGACGAGGTGATTACATATTATAAATGTATAAAGCTTCACGAGGTAACTCAATTACTGTACTAGAAAGTTAATTATAATCGATATTACGTGTATTTTATTTAAATTTGAAATGTTCGTCCGGGATGATATTGATCTTGTTGAAGAAATGTTTTAAAAAAAACCGGTTGTACGGAATTCCATTATCAAGTTCAAGCATAAACTTTCTGAATGCAATTACAGGACGAATGCTCATGGTACACAGAGTATTGTAATTTTTCAACCTATTTTTAGGAGTGTATAGCAGAAACTCAAGATTGGAGAAAGTATCAAGATGTACTCAAAGACTTGAGAGAGTGCGTGGAGACTTATCAAAAAACGCGAAAGAAATAATTTTGTAACGACGTTAGTTCTGATGAAACGTTTGCTCAATTATGCTGTAAAGAGTCCGGACACTACTCTGTAAAATGGTGCTCGTCGCGAGGGCTTGGGAAAAGGGAAAACCGCAGCTCAATGTACGCATGCTGCCGTAGAATGTTCTAGACAAGCGATAGACAATAGGAAATCTCAGTTGTATGAATCTTGGTTAATACAGGGTCAACCAAAAATTATTCTACGAATACGTAATCAACAAGTCTCCCCCGGCCAATAATTAATAGCATGTGCTGGAAAAGCTCGAAGTGCCGAAATGCAGGTAGAACTGAACAATTTCTATTGTTCGAATCGGACCAGCTCCTAAGGACACTGTAGATAATCTAACATCAAATTTAAGGCTGCTATAACATTTAATATCGGAAAGAGTCATTGCGTTACATTTGTCCAATATGTATAAACAATTATTTAGCTAACAACTCTAGAATAAATCTATATTAAATTGGACGTTTATATGATCTTCTTCGAATTCCTATTTTATTAAGCAATCAACTTTCGTTTTAACTATACTTCATACATATGGTACAAATGATTACAGTTGTGTATAGTATAATTAACCATAATTAATAAATATATTTCCACATTAAATATATTTCCACAACTGACTATTCAGACGAGGTGACTACATGTTATAAAGTTTAAAACTTGACGAGATAACTAAATTACTGTACGGACTACAGAGATGAGAAAATATGGCTAAGACAAACGGATTTCGTGTCGATTTTTATTAGATTCCAGCGTCGTGATAATTTTTTTTCTTTTTTCAAACTGTGCGAAATACATGCTACAAAAAAAAACCAACAATATCCGAGCGCAGGAATGGATCGTTTCCTATATCGTTGCAAAACAAAGGACCGGAAGTTGGACGCCTCTAAACATTCTTTACGTAACAGTGGCAATCAACGGCTCTCGGCTCGTAACTTATAATTAACTTCTGTCGACCTGACAAACACGGAACAACGCATTCGGACGTATGCATTTCGATGCACAATACACATCGAATGCGACACCGTTCGAATTACCTTCCGCGTCCCCCTATGTACCCGGTGTAAAAGAATTCAATACCGACACTGCAGAAATTTATGCAAATTCGCATTTCTTTTTAATCGATATTGCAGCAAACGAGTTTTTTCACAATATTAAAATAAGCGTTAACTCCTTGTAAAAGATACCAAAGATACTATCCCCATTCATTAGTCATTGTATTGCAACATAAATTCATTCGATTGCAAATAAAAGCGTAAAAAAAATATATATATAACTTTAATATTTTCATTTCATTTGTACAAAGTTTCAATCGTTCGATTTTAAAATCGTGTGGCTAAGAGTCTTTATTTAATCGCAGTTATCAGAGTTTGCAATGAGTCACAACTACATATATACATATATATATATATTTTTTTTATTTTAGCGATATATATTATATATATATATATTATATGGATATATATATATATATTACGATATTATACAATATATAATATTATATTGCTTATGTTACGAGCCAATAATTTATAATTTGTAGAAGCTTAACACTAACCGTACCGAGCACAAAATGTGACTAGCAAACGTTGCTTTATAAAAATTACGAGACCGAATTTATTCTCGCAACTTTTGTTGGACTTTTTTTGCCGCTCGAACGTAGCAGCAGCCAGGTAGAACCAGCGCTAATCTTTCGCACAGAGCTCCGAGCCAATTAATGCCGGTATCATCAATGACAGCGTGTCAACGAAAAGATTTCTCGCAAACAATGGCACGCGTACACGCGCGTAACGTTTCATTCGGAAGACAAATTGTACACGTGCGGCTTACGACCGATAGATGAGCTGAATCCAAATAAACTGATCGCGTCGACTTCGAACCGATGCCGTGTTTGTAAACAATCGGTGCAAAGAGCAACAGAGATGCCTTCGGGCGCAACGATACTGGATTGGTTGCTATGGTTTCCTCGTTGAAGTTACTATATTGCAAATAGTTCAGCGAATATCGCAGCGATATAACAATGTAGGACGATCGGTTAAATGTTCCGCATGATTGCATGGAAAAAAGGTTGGTCTATCCGATACCGTGGATTCCATTAAAATTCTTTCTGGCCGCAAACAGGCCAGCGTTAATTGGATTTGTTAATAAACGGTCGTTGTAATTCGTCAGGGTCGTTTGGCCGTTGTCGATGATAATTAGACGGCGTAGGTGGAGATAGTAATTAATTCGATGATACGATTCGGTGTAGGGTACAGACGAAGGTCGCCACGGAGACGGAAAACCATGATTAATCTGTTAACCGGCTGGTTTTTCGAGCATAAATGCGCACACAGGCGTGACGCGTATCGCGAGCAAAATTAATGTAACGAACATTTTCGGTAATAATTCTCGTGCGTGCGGCGTTCCGTTAAATAGGTCATCCCTTTGATGAAATTACGGACAAATGTAACAAACAGAAATAAAAATAACGAACAAAGAAGAAGTTCCCGAGGGACGGGGTCGCATAATACGAGCCATGAATCAACTCTTTCGAGTCCGAACCGATTACCTTATCGACTTTTATCGGGATGATTTTACAACACAGCAATGATTTGCATGTTTATTAATGACATTTATTAGGCGGCTGATTCGCTCGAACGAATGTCTACTGTTATTATTCTCGGATCGTGACTCATCCTCCACAGCCAACGAACGAATCGAGGAAATAGTTGACGCAAACAACAAATAAAAGAGCGGACGGTTTGTTTCCAGCTGCGGCTGCGAAACGTTCATTTCACTACATATAGAGAATTTTATAATTTATCGATCGATCGATCGATCGATTAAACTTAAGCCGCGTCGGTTCCGTAACCGATCAACACAATACAGTAGAGATTCCCGTATCCGTACCCCCATTATCCGATTTTAACTATTGAAGAGAAATACAAAATAATTAATGATCTTGAAAGTGGTGAAAGTGCAACGAAATTAGCAAGAATTTGTTGGCGTTGGGAAACTTACAATCACAGGTCTACGCAGCTGCTTACAATAAAAAATTTATGTGACCTAGCGGCTAAAAAGATATGGGATCCTTACATGTTGAAAGAAACTTTCAATTTTGTTCATTTCTACTTGGATAAATGAAGTTTAAAGCAAATAAAGCACTTGTTCTATTATCCGAAAATTCCACTATCCAACCGCTTTTATCTCCCTATTAGTTCGGATACGGGAGTCTCTACTGTACAGAGTTTAATCGATAATTGTCCAAAGCGCGGGTCTGTATGTTCTTGCCGAACATAGGAAAGGACAACGAAGTCCGTGGGCTTCGGCCGCCGAAAAGTGTAAACACAACTAATCCAATATAACAAAACTTCTTCATTTCTCATTATTTATCATGGAACTTTGACCAACCAAGTTTTGTCACTGGATTAGCAGTAGTGTCTCGGCCTCACACCGATATACCCGACCCGTATTATGTTACACTTCTCGGTGACCGCAACCTTTCGAGCTTCAGGGCCCCTCACAAGGTGTACCCCGCTGTAGTGTGGATATTTTTGGGACAATTATAGGCCAGAGACTGGGGACATTCATCGATAAAACACTGTATCCCGTTACCAACTTGAAAACCAATTTTTATATTTCGCACGAAGATCCGAAGTTCAATTATTATTATTATTATTTACGGACCGAAGTCCTTTTATACAAGTGTTTACAATAGTAAATAATATAGTTTATAAGCATAAAAAGAAAAATACAAAAAGAATAAAGGAAATCTTAGCGTAAATTTTCATAGGAATGGACATGCTGAAAGTAACAGGAATACATTATATTACCTATAATCATATAATCGCACGCAACTTTTTCTTAAATGATAATAACGAACCATTAAAAAAGTCAATATTACGATATAAAGTATTAGATTTAGTTATGATGCGATTTGGATTTAGATGTTTGAAATCCTGTCCTAGTTCTCAATGCGCGTTCGGATACATAGAAATTGATTTGCCTCAGGAGAGAGGGACAATCAATATTGTTATTAATTAAATTAAAGATAAAGCTCTGGTCAGATATTGTTCTTCGTGCTTTCAATGTTTCTAAGCGGACAGTCCTTAATATTGTAGAGTAATCGTGATCAAATAATGACATTGGGTTATTTATCCTATATGAACAGAATCTGAGAAACTTATGTTGAACTCTCTCAAGCATGGTTTCGTATTTGAAGCATCGCGGAGACCATATAATTGAAGCATATTCTAACAGGGGACGGACAAGGGTAATATAAAGCAATCTAAGTGTCAAATTATGTCGATAAGTTTCTCCGACTTCGCGCGCACTTCGACGGACATCGATGCGGCAGTGAGCGCAATAATTTCTGGCCAAGTAGAATTTTCTGTCTAAAAGGACTCGATGTTCCAAAGGTCCGACACGTCGACACCGCGCAGATGCGTACATTAAATCGTGCGTCGCTGAACTTCGCGCGCATTTACAACAAACACATCACCTGCCACATACTCGCTCTCGCTGTAATCGCTCCGATATTTTAATATCGGTGGGCAACAAACACGTAACAACTTTAACGACACAACGATACAGCGATTTCGCGTGGAATTTGAACCCGTTGTTTAATCCGAGTGTGTGCGTGTGTTATTTTTTACATCGACGAACAATTTGTCGCGGTCCGCTCGAAAGACGTTCGCAAACGATGCCCCCCCCGTTCACTTTTGCATATTCGCATATTTTCAACGGTCGGATAAAATAATTATACGTGAAAAAGATATGTATTCGAAATCCTCGACATGAAACCGGCAATTCCGTGGACGCGAACCCGATAATTAAGACCGAGCGAAAAAGAGAAAATTACTACCCGCTGGCTGCAATTAACTCGACCATGCCCCCATGGAAAATTACACGCTTCTGGTATTTACATTGCGATACACTGTTGTGTGTATAGCATTCTTCGCTTTCGTGCGCTCGCGCGCGTTCGTTCGCTCGCTCCTGGTATGTATGAAATCTATAATATTGAATCGTACCACCGGATTCCATCGATGACCCAACGACGTACGGCAATAAAAAAACAGCTGCCATTTGTCAATGGAAGCTACAAAAAAGGTCGCGCTGACCGTGTTTCGTAAAACGGTCGTGGAACGACTGGATCGCCGTGGCCCCATTCAAGGTCGGTCCTTGTTATGGTACCGCTTCATCCGCTAGAATTGTACAGGGTGTACTAAAACATGCGATGCTATGATCAAAAAAAAAAAATTAATATACAGGGTGTCCCACCTGATTTTGAAATTTTGATTTTCTCGCTATTGTCACTCGTAGCGAAAAATGTTTCAGAGGAGACTTGAATGGTATCGAGTGGAGGATATTCTGATGTTGTCAGTTTTTTCGTGAGTGGACGCGTGAAGGTCATATAGAGGTCAACTTTGTTTTTTTTTAATGGAATGAGGTATTTTTTAACCCGTAGCATTATTCCATTATTCAAAATATTGTTTACATTATTAAATAAGTTGGTATCTAATCAATTGTTAAACATTTGAGTATTGTATGAGGTATTGTATCAATTTCATATCCATAAAATTAAGAAAAATAATATAGAATTAAATTATTCTAGGTTGAAAGAAATGTTTAATTTTCAAGTTAAAATAGCTCCGAGTGCAAAGGGTTTAATACATGAATCATTCAATTGAAATTATTTAAATTCTTAAGGCATCATTACTGCTGCACCATTCCTGTAAATAAACGCTAACGTCTTAGCACGGCAGTAATTGTGTTTTAGAATTATTTTAATTGAAATATCTCCTGAACTACTAACTAATTTCGACGTACATAAGTCAGTACTTTTTTTATAACTAATGTCCAGCTGCATCGATTGATGTATTAAAAAATGCCTCATTCCATTAAAAAAAAAGCAAAGTTGACCTTTATATAACCTTTACGCGTCCACACACGAAAAAACTAATAACTAATTCTCCATTCGATGCTATGCAAGCCTCCGCTGAAACATTTTTTGCTGCGAGTAACAATAGCGAGAAAATCGATCGACAATAACAACTTCGTATTCTCGAACAAAAATAATCTCCACTGGAACAAGCGTGTATGTATATTCAAATTGAATTGAGACGGTTGTAATAGCGTTATCCTTATCGCGTGTAACAGACGGAACTGTTTGTAAGAGGAAGTCGACAGTTTTTGTCGGATAAACGTTACTCAAATTTGATCAACCAGCGATAAACGAGAGGAACGAGTGTATTTTGACAAGACTGACAAAAAACGAGAAGACGGTGCCGATTTAATCTCACGAACTTCTCTTTTATTTGCGAAACTGTTTCGCCAAGCGTGTTACCAAGTGCCACATGCGAAGTTATTTCGAGAAGCGATGATAGTCGCAAATTTTTCAGTGTCAACCGACAGGGAAAATTATGTTTATTGTACTCGCTGAAGCGGAAATTTACGATGATGCTGACGGCGCCGAAAAACTCTGCACTTATCGGGCGCCGATTTCTGCCATTTTTTGCCGCACAGTGGGCCGGATCGAATATTCGCGCGACATTTTGCGAAAAAATCAACATTCTAAGTTTGATATTTTTTCATTGATTTCGAAATGTCCGCCAACCACGAAAATAAGAAAATTAATCAAACACAGCAGCAGTTCGAATTGTAATACACGCATGAACTTAGACATTTTAGGAATATCGATTTTCCCTGCATTATTTGATTGTTCGATAACTATTGTATATCGATAGTTCCTAATTTTTGTTATAACTTTTTTTTAAATTTAAACATTTTATTGAATGTTATATAAATATTGAATTGATATTTCTCAAATATTGGTTTCACATTTTTTAAATATTTACTTTATATTTTTTAAATATCTAGTTTATATTTTCTGAATATTTAGATTGTATTTTTTAAATATCTAATTTATATTCTCTGAATATTTAGATTATATTTTTTAAAAATCTAGTTTATATTCTCTGAATGTTTAGCTTATATTTTCTAAACGTTCAATTTACATTTCTTGTACACGTATACAATATTTAGATCCAATATTTATTTTATATGAAAAAATGTGGCTTAAAAAATATTTATTCAATATTTGAAAAAAACATTTATCCAATATTTTTGTGCTACTAGGGTGTGAACAACTTCTTGGCCTGAATTTTTTTCCACATCAAAATGCAAACTGTATTAAAAAGAAATCATACTTTACATTGACAGTTATGATACAGAACATATTTTTAAAAAATACTGACAACGAGCAAAATGGAAGTAATCGTTGAAAATTTTTATCTTTGACAGGAGCGATCTGTCAGATCTCAGGGAGTCCCACTTTCTAACAAGAAAGGATCTTTTCAGCGAACCTTCCTCTAGTAACGTGATACAAATCATTTCCAATTTGGAACCGGTGTTCAAGATCTAGAGACGCGGTAGCGTACATGAATAATTACCAAACACCCTGTATCGATGACAAATGTCAATCGCTACCGCGTATATATCTTTTACTCGTAAACCGGGCATTCTAACCTAACCTGAAACTTCTTTCCTTAATATCTCATCACGCCTGTAATATTTTCTAAATTGAAAGGCATTTTTCTTATGTAAACCGCATATAAGCTTTCGAATAAGTCCAAATTGAATAAAAACGGGCCACGTATGACAGAGATATCGTAATATCATGTCAAGGATAAGTCAGAGATTGTAGGATTTTTTTTTTTCTCCTTCCTCAAGAAATTTTCGTCAACATAATACGTATACGCGTACACGCACACATTTAGTCAAAAGGACTAACACACGTGTTTCGTTCGTCGACACTCGCGATCATTCGGCAGGGCTCGGGCTCGTCGTCTGTCATATAATCTAGCGCACGCGCTACACGCACGTGTCTCTACTCTGCCCGTGTGAGTGCTTTTTCGATTGCGCGCGCGCTACCACACAAGCGGTAAACGTATTGCCGATAGTCATTACACGAGTATGGTAAGGGGTAAGGGCACATCGTGGGTATCCGTTGATGATTTACGAGTAGAAAAACAAGCTTGGCCACGAAATGCTAAAAATGCAAGCATATTTTTCTTCGAAAGGTGTTAATTGTGGTTGTTATTACAGTGCAATGTTAAATACGTTCAACGCCAAAGGTTGCTTTCAGCGCCATAAGCTGCTTCGCGCGTATACACAAATTACTATACATATAATATAGGTCGGCAATGCGGTGGACATGGTTTCTTTTCATAGTTATATTAAAAATGATCTGAAGTCACTCCCTATGCAAATTATTTTTTATTAAAATGTCCGCGATATGAGTAATGGAATATATTGATTGCATTTTTGGAATATTGCGATGAAAATATGCTACTGTTGAACACAGCATTTAAGCTGTGCATAGCTGTGTCATCTTAAGCGTAATTAGAAAGCACCGAATCTTACATCGCCTTTGCACATTGCTGGAAAGCACCTTTATGTACTTGCAGCTCATTTCGATTTTACATATTTGTTTACATTGTTTATTATCTTCTATCTTTTTTCTTTTTGATGTATTATTTTCTTCTATTTTTGTGCGATATGTTACTTTCTTCTATTTTTTTGTGATCATAATTATATGCCGTGTTAACGGCTCAATTCAATTCATGTACTTGGCGTAATTTTTTTACTTTTTTGAAGTTTTGATTGGGATATTATTGTCTGAACAGATCCAGAAAGGTGACATTTTACTGTGACTCTGGAAGCATGAGACATCGGGATAAAATTTCCACTAAAATTCGTTAAAAATTATTCCTCTCTACCGACAATTATTGTAGTAAATATATCATTTTCTTGTAATAATTTTTTAACTAATTGTTTAAATTTTATTGCCTTAAAATACTATTTCAAATTGTTTATTTGTTACTTATGTAGTACTTTTTCCAGATAATTTAAGTCACTCATGTCTTTGTTTATAAATTTCTTTGTAACTTATAAACAAAGACATTGATGAGTTAAATTATTTGGAAAAAGTAACTAAATTAGTAACAAATTTATATAAATGAATACAGATAAATTTAAATAATTATATAAAAAATTATTGTTATATTAATATATTATATTACAATATATTATTAAAGGTTAACTTTTTCTAAGGTCAACTTTTTCTAAGGTCAACTTTTTAAGGGTAATCTTTTTCAAGATTAACTTTTTAATATATCATAATTTATTAAAGTATATATTTACTATGACAATTATCAGTAGATAGGAATAATTTTATAACGAATTTCAGCACAAATTTAAAAGTTATAGTAAAAAGCCGCCTTCTCGATCCAGTACACTGTGTGCCGGCGCGGCGAGGCGACGCTGAACATCAAAAAGCGACGAACGATCCCGATTTTCCTCCTCGACGATAAACACTCGTGTTTACATTGACGAGCCCTCGATACACGAACATATGTATTACTTCTCTTTGTTTTCCTGCACGATTCTTATCGAACATTCCGCGCTACATCGAAACCGTTCGAAGGAGAAGCCGGCAAAAGTCTGCACGTTTGCGGATTTTCTAACTGGTCGCTCTGACGCTTCCAATCCCAACGTCGCAAATTAAAATGCTTATTTTTGAGAATCTGAAACCGATCGTTTGAGCGTAAGCGATACGTTCGTGGGCGATAATGAAACTAAATAAACAGAATGTGTATAGCTGTTGCCGATTGGAAGAGCGTGGTTCCAGCTTCGCTTCCCATCAATTAAATCCGTGGGGCATTGCTCGATTGCATTTTCTTCGAATGAATATTTATAATTGAAAATGAAAGTCGCGGGAGAGAAAGTTCGGTACGTTGCGCAGCGTCGGCATTGTCCACGGAACGCTGGCCCCTGACACGGTCATAACGTGGAATGAGAATGCGTCGTTAACTGTAAATATTTAGCGTTGGAAATGTAATAGAAAGCTGTTTTCACTTTTTCATCTGCACCGCGCCGTGCCGTAGATGGAGAAGATCGAATGGAACTACTGCGATCGAAAAAATCGGTCGATCGTTCTCAGACTGCACCCGGTGGTACATTTGAACGCGTTCGGGGCCACGCCAATGAGCATAAAAGTCATGCAAAATCGAAACAACTTATTCAACCACACTCGACATCAGTTTTTATCTCAGGAGCTCCGTCGTCGAGGCAATAATAATTACAAAGTTTGAAAAATATATTTAAATAATTAGTAAAATTAAAAAAGAGTTTTTTAAAATCCCTCAACTTAAAACGTTCATAACTTTTGAACCACTGATCTCCGCGGGTTGAAACTTGGATTTCTGGCATTTTCGCGCTAAAATCTACAGAATTGTATACGAGAAAGACAAAAATTCCTGTTTATGCGGAGTGCAAATCGTTTGAGAGCCAAGGGTCTCTGGAAAAACGCCGATTTTTTTGTGTCAGAAAATTCGATTAAGCGCGATAGCACGTGTCTTAAGTTTTGTTCAATAAAAATTATTGAGAAGATACCAATGAAATAGAAAATCTTGTTAGCTGTATTATTTACATTAAAGAAAAGCAGCTGTGGGATTTCTCGACAGAAAATCGGAAAAGCGCGATCGAGCTGCTTGGCACTGACACGGTTAATATAAATAAACGAACAGGAAAGTCAAAGTTTGTCATAATAATCATTTTGATAAGTTTGCTTAGATAGCGGAAGTCCTCTACTGTCACCGTTCCCCGATAGCTACGCTGCCTGCGGGTGTATAAATTTTCCATAACATTTTCTTCTTGGTCTACGAACCGAGACGACCTCCGGCATGAAAACACGCGTGTCGCGTTGCACGCATGCAAGGTCTCGTCCAAGGTGGTGCGCGTTTTCATAAAACGCGGCTGCACACTGACGTTTCAATGTTGACCGATTGCCGCCCAGTTGTCAGGTGAAATGCTCTAAGGCTGAGCAGTATTTTTTGCTACCTTTAATTTCATCAGTTTAGATAAGGAAACATGATTTTTTTAAGAGTTTTAACATAAAATTCAGATTTTGTAAAGCACGTTGGAGACTCGCGTATCCGTACCTCCATTATCCGAACACCCTAATATACGGACGTTCTATTATCCGTATGTTCTCTTATCCGCACAACGTTTCATAGCGATGTTTATATACAATGTATATTAGGTGGACCGGAAAGTAATGTCGTTTCTGCGCATGTCAATATTTATTTATTATTTATTAACTCAATGTGTACTACAAAGTAGTGCCAAGACATTTTAAGGTTAAAGTGACTTCTTTACTTGTAAATAATTAAATTTTCTTTGCTGTTTTGGATGAACTTGTCAACCAAATACCAGAAGAGGTACAATATCCGGCATTGTATGCTTTTTGAGTTGCACTAGGGTAGTAACCCAACAGTTGCTACCAAAAATATTTGCGATGTTTATCCAAGTGAATTAGACGTTCGTACATTTATTTATTCTTTTTAATTGCATTAAAAAAAATTTTTTATTTTTTTTTTTTATTTGCACATTATATGGCAAAAGGTTGTTGATAACGAGGATGAAACATCATTAATTAATAATAAAAACTTGTTAAAAATGTATTTGTTTGAATTTAATGTAAAGAAGCGACATTACTTTCCGGTCCACCTAATATTTAGATGTAATATACTAGGATGTGATTGTGACATCAATGATGTTTGCGGTGCGATGAAGACAATGGTAGCGATGAAGATAACATAAATTTTACACAAGTAAAAGCAGCAAACAAAAGTAACGACGAGGACGTATCTTCTCGATGGTGTGAGATACAGCGGGAATGTAAGTCTACGCAGTTGCTTACAATAAAAAATTCATGTGACTTAGCGGCTAAAAAGATATGGGACCCTTAAATCCTGGAAGAAATTGAATAAACTTGAATAAATGAAGTTTAATGCAAAAGAAACTAATTCTAATCCGAAAGTTCCACGATCCCTTTTGTCTCCCTATTAGTTCGGATACGGGAGTC
The DNA here is from genome assembly GCA_028454225.1 of Lasioglossum leucozonium. Taxonomy (NCBI): domain Eukaryota; kingdom Metazoa; phylum Arthropoda; class Insecta; order Hymenoptera; family Halictidae; genus Lasioglossum; species Lasioglossum leucozonium. The sequence goes on along the minus strand of CM052221.1, from coordinate 11,865,156 downwards.
TCTACTGTAATTTAAAATCCCGAAATAATTCAAAAACTAGAATAATTCTAACCTATCGTTGGACATATTACATCGAATCTAAGCTAGTGCCTGGACAGAAGTAAAGCCTATACATATAATTATATCTATTACATCGAACTTTGTTAAATCTTTAATGTTACATATCAAGATATTATTACATTAAATATGAAAAGAATTTCAAGAGACAGCACTTCTTTTTCCATATTTTTTGATTGTGTCCGGTTTAAGGCGTATGCATAATAAGCTTGTATAAACTTATAGTTGGAGCGTCTCAGTATGCATATATTTCAAAACGGTTCTACACTTGGACATCTAATATTTGGATTAATAATTATTATTTCAGTTACGTTTCATTTCCAGTTTATTTTAAAATACCAATATTATTATGCGTGACAATTATTGTTTGCCTAAGGGCTTACATTATATCTTTTTTTTTCTAATAAAAGTTCAAATAATCGAACTAAAATCTTATTCAATATATTAAAAAAAAAATCGAACTAAAAGTTCACAATTGATATTTAAATTTCACAAATAATATTTACACCTACTTGTAACTAAGACCTCAGAATATACAGGGTGAATTCGATAAAGCAGGACACCTAAATATCTCCGTTACTTTTCGTTGTATAAAAAATCTTCGTAGGACAAAGTTACACTGTTTGAAGGGCCACATATAACGGCGTAAGAGAAAAAAAATTTCAAGGTCATTTTTATGAGATTTCAAGGTTATCGATGTTTTTTTTTATGGAATGATATATTGTCGTTAACGTAATGTTGTAGCTGACAAAATAACGAATTCATGCATGTAACACAATATGACCTTCAAATGACCTTCAACCCAGAAAAATGGTATAAATAAAATTCAACGTGTGAGATTCATTTGATGTATTTCTGTTACGCCAAATGTTCAAAAATATTCCCTTTGTACGTTTTTTATTTTCGACACTACCAGTTTCACGGAATTTATTTATCAAATTGGAGTAAACGGAAACTGATGGACAATTACGATTAGGAAATCGGTCCTTGTACAACTGCACGGCTTCTCTCTTAAACACTGTCGACTTTCTCCGTAAATGAAAATCATATCAATCTTATCTTCCTTCGAGTAACGCATTGTGAAACGTTCATCGATAAACTGATCGAGAAATCTTAGAAATTGTGGAAATCTGATAGCAAGAAGGTCTTCTGAGTAATTAGTATGTAGTGGATAAACACGATTCTGTACGAACGTATAGGCGAAGGTATATCATAATTGTCCTCCTGTCAACACCGAATCTGTTATTATGGTGTGTATTGCGATACATTTGAATGTATAGCAGCTCAAGGGATGTATTTTTGAACATTTGGCGTAACAGAAATACATCAAATGAATCTCACACGTTGAATTTTATTTATACCATTTTTCTGGGTTGAAGGTCATTTGAAGGTCATATTGTGTTACATGCATGAATTCGTTATTTTGTCAGCTACAACATTACGTTAACGAAAATATATCATTCCATTTAAAAAAACATCGATAACCTTGAAATCTCATAAAAATGACCTTGAAATTTTGTTTCACTTACACCGTTATATGTGGCCCTTCAAACAGTGTAACTTTGTCCTACGAAGTTTTTTTTGTACAACGAAAAGTAACGGAGATATTTAGGTGTCCTGCTTTATCGAATTCACCCTGTATAACATTTAATCTCTTAATTATTGGTTTCACTATAAAAATTCAATTGTCCAGATTTAGGCATCACTTGTGTCTTGTCTACAATTAGGGTTACAAGTAACGTTACGTAAAAGTTAGTCGACCGCAACTATCTCATAGTTTCGAACCATTTTATAATAAACATATATGTATCTAGAGTAACCAGTTCGCATGAAACTTTCGAAGCATTTCACTGAAAATTACGTTGTGATAGTGTTTTACAGCGATAGTGTCTCCACTATTTTCCAAGCTCGTTGTTTTCACGACAGTTCCAGTGTTAATGGCGCGTATAAATACATTATGAAAATTTGAAATTCGATGTTTGCTGCCAAATCTCCTTCACCCGACGCACTATGCGACGCGTCAGGCGTGATTTGCACGTTTGAATTACGACCCTCTTGGATGAATACACTAGGTGCCGAAGGACGTCGGCGAGCACTGTCCCGGATGAATCGTAAATGATCGCGTAAATAAGAGTTCGATAGGAGCGATCTGCGATGGAAATCGGAACACGATTGGCTGAAGGACACGCGTGATGTTTGCACACACCGGTCATTCCGTCTCGTCGCACTGATTTTACCGAACCGACTATGCGCATACAGTGACTCTAATTAATTGTATTCTTGAAAAAACGATCACTTTATTTAATATTGGACCACTTGGATTTTTTCGAGAAGTTAGAACAATTGGTTTGTTACGTAACACGAAAAGGATTTTTGAAAGAAACTGGAGAGAAAATATCAAAATTTTTATTTTGCAGCTTTTTTATGCGGGCTTATATTGCAAAATTTAGAAAACACGTTTCGTAGATCTGTATCGATATTCTGGAAATTTCATAAAAATCCGTCAACCTTGCAATGAGTTACAAGCGTTCAAAGATGATAAAAATTGCAGGTTTTCATAATTTTTAGCCTTTAACTGCAATGATTTCGGTGAAACTTTCAAAACGAAACGTATCTTTAAAATTTTCAATACATAGACTCACATAAAAAAAGTTGTAAAATGTAACTATTTTTCTCTACAATTCCGACAAATTGCAATTTCTTTCAAAAATTCTTTTCGCGACAAACCAATTGTTCCAACTTCTCTAAAAAAATCCAAGTGATACGTTCCAATATTAAAAAAGTTATCGTCTTTTTAAGAGTGTCCAAATATTAGTAAGAATCACTGTATCAATTTGTCTTGCTTGCGCAAGATTCGTAACGCTCTCCCAAAATATTTCTATTTCGACAGTTCGATGTAATTAAAACGTCTACTGCATTAACGATACGTGTAATTAATCGAACAAAGGTTCGAGCAAGTTGTTCGTGGAGTGATCGGTACGCGCCGAGCGTTATCCCCGAAGCCAACCTAAAAGGATGATAAATTATTCACACGGTTGCCTTTCCCTATGCTAATGACGTCTGCGCCGGTCGCCTCGTTACACCTTAATGTATGATAAAAATTCACGGTACGGAGATAGAGAAGAGACCTTATCGGTAACGTCACCGAGCCCGTTTATCTCGAACCACGCAAATCGCGTATCCTAATTTTAAAAGGACAAGAGAGCTAACGATCTTATCGCAAGGTCAACAATAAGCGCGGCGGCGACACCGTGGCTTCAGCACGTGCCCGAGTGGCACACAGAGCATTTTCAGAACCGCGTCGAACTTGTCCCGGATACCATCGAGACATGCGGATTCATCGGCTGCAACGACGTTCACTGTGCGAGGTGCATGCGTCCGCGGTGCACTTTACCGGCGCGGCGCACAGTGGGACGAATTCACGAAAATCCGCGGCATTGACTAAAATTTGAACTTTGTTATAAGCAGACTACGGATCTTTATGCATTTATGGCTTACGAAAATTTTCAGAAAATGCTACAATACAAAATTCGATAGAATTTAGCACGATTTTTATTTGTTTTTCATCTACAAAGGCTATTCCCATTAAAAATAGGATTTTATTTTGTTTCACTATATAACTTAAAATTTGTCTAAAAAAATTGGAAATTGCATAAACATCCGCAGTTTAGTTATAAGTAGACAGCAGCGGATCTTTATGCATTTATAGGAAAATTAAGTAAATGAAATTGAAAGTTATTGGAAAATTCAAAAAATTCAAGTTGTCAATATATGATTACTTCTGTATTAAAACCGTTAAGGGAAGAAATAACATTCAATTTGGTTTCTATTACTTGCAATCGATGCAGACAATTTTTATGTTGCATAAAGATCCGTTGTCTAGTTATAAGGCTTTGATGGCATGTATACTTGCTGTAGTGCGCTTTCACGAGTGTCATTCACATATAGAAAGTCGAAAAAAAATTTTTTTTCTGGGCTTTTGAGACGAAGAAAAAAAAATTCTGTTTTTATTACGTCTCTATGACAATAAACGTGGACTGCAAGGAAAAAAAAAATGACGAATATTTGTTCTTCGTTTATGATGCCTACAAAAAAATCTTTTTTTGTTATTTTGTGAAAATTGTTGTTTTTTCATTTATAAAAAACTGCCGAGTTTGTCCAAAAAACGGGCTTCATGGACTTTTTCCTTTGATATTATGTGAGAGATTCGTTGCAATCACACCCGACGGGGCCCGACTACGACCGCCATTTGGGTTTGAAAAAGTGGCGGGAACCTCCAAATAAGGAATGTTGACTGCTTTTAATACTGCTTTTAATAACCGAAAAACATTACAATAAAAAATCTAGTTTGCCTTTATTTCCAGAAAATTTAAAACTCCTTAAACATGATGTATCCATGGATCAAGAAAAGAAGAAGCAACAGATACGGAATTTCATGGAAAAGGTGAAAGAGACGAAGATTATTGAAATTTTAGCGTCTTCCACTTAATTAGTTAATTACCTAATTCATTTTAATTTCATAACGAATATAATTCATTTAAAATTATTTATTAATATTTTATTGATTTACATATTTATTTATTAAAATAATATTTATATGCATTTATTTATGATATTTTTTTTAACAATATTAAAAATACACCGTGTTTTCAGCGAATTGTCTAAATAAATGAATCATTTTTTCCTCATTTTCAACATTTGGAAAAAAATGTTTGGGTGGTCAAAAAAATTATTCAGACTTCAGATTTGTATTCTATTTGTATTCTACTACTGAAAATAGAAAAATTTCAAATCTCAAGGCGATACAAAAACTGGAAGGGGTGTTAAACGCGATGTCCAGTATTTCGATACGTTCGTCCCACTGTGCGGCGCGGCGCGGCGCGACGCGAGACTGCGACCGGATTTACGGGTTACTAATACAGGTCACAATCACCTGCTCCCGCAAGGGAAGTTACGACTAGAATGTTAACCCGTTTAGACTCGATACCAACGCAGCCAGAATTTCATGGAATTTTCATCATGGAGTAGCTGGAATTTATTACGGTAAGACTTCGGAAAACCCGCCCGCTCCTTTCGACGCGTGACATACACGTATCATTCCATTCGTTTTGATATGCTGAACACAAAATGTATCTGTGATTTTTGGCGCAAATGAATAGTTTACGAGATATTCGTGAAAAACTGCAGCTACCATACATTGAATTTTGTATGTATTGCGTGCACGTCGCGCTGTGCGTGTGCGTGAGCATGATGCGACCGCTCGTCAACTATTTTTACAGATATATCACTACGATCGTCGAACGTGATGCATGTATAAGGTGAGCTTTCAATTTTTAAAGACTATTCCTGGATTTTGCCTGACGACCTAACTCGTTCTGTTCGCATGATTTTTCCATTACTAGTTCAAGTTCTGGATGACAGTAATTTCATCCAATTCTGAGCATGCACGACTTCGGAAGTTTAGCCCAGATTAACAACAACTTCAGTCATCTAGTCAGATCTTTAACCTAGACTAGTGTCACTTCCGCTCGTTCTTAAAATAAAATTTTTCGGAGTGAGACTTCGTTAATACATCAATCGATGCAGCTGGACATTCGTTATAAAAAAGTACTAACCTATGTATGTCGCAAAAGTAATTAGTAGTTCAGGAGATATTTCAATTAAAATAATTCTAAAACACCATTACTGTCGTACTAAGACGTTAGCGTTTATTTACAGAAATGGTGCGGCAGTAATAATGCCTTAAAAATTTAAATAATTTCAATCGATTCATATATTAAACAGGGGTGTGCGAGAACTCGAAAATGTCGAGACGAGACGAGACGAGATTTTTTTTCGAGATTCTCGAACATTTTTGGGGTGTTCAGTTAGCAGTAATACGATTTAAAGGATTTATTAATCCATATGTGGATTTGGATTTAAATGCTTGAAATCCTGCCCTAGTTCTCAAAACGCGTTCGGGTACATACAAAATTGATTTGCCTCAGGAGAGAGGGACAATCAATGTTGTTATTAATCAAATTAAAGATAAAGCTCTGGTCGGATACTGTTCTTCGAGCTGTCAATGTTTCTAAGTGGACTGTGTTTGATATGGTAGAGTAATTAAATGAATACCCTAAAAATGTTCGAAAATCCCGAGACTTTCGAGAAACCCGAGAATCTCGACAAAATCGGGAATCTTGACACTTTCGAGAATCTTGACAAAATTGGGAATCCCGAAAATTTTCGGGAATCTCGACAAAATCCAGAATCCCGAAATTTTCGCGAACTCCTCTTGTCTCGTCTCGACCATCGAGATCCATACATTATCGACCTCTCGCACATCCCTATTATTAACCCTTCGCACTGGCAGCTATTTTAACTTGAAAATTAAACATTTCTTTCAACCTAGAATAATTTAATTCTATGTTATTTTTCTTTATTTTATGGATATGAAATTGATACAATACCTCATACAATACTCAAATGTTTAACAATTGATTAAATACCAACTCATTTAATAATGTAAACAATATTTTGAATAAATTATCCGTGATGTCAGCGCTACAGGTTCGATCCAATTTTAAGCAATTATTTAAGCAATTTTGCAATTAGAAATTTCCCGACGTTTCGATCCTGATGTGGATCATTCTCAAGGGCAAAATTTTGCGTTTGCCTAATTAAACTGATTCTATAGATTCACTGTGATACAATTTTTCTTTAAACACGGTACATGTTTACGGTACATATCATGGCGGTGGGCAGTGAATATTTTGACTAATAGAATAATGCTAAGGGTCAAAAAATACCTCATTCCATTTAAAAAAGATATGACCTTTACAACGAATGACAATTGCGAGAAAATCAAATTGTCAAACTCGGGTGGAACACTCCGTATACATATTTCTTCTTAATTTTTTCCCTATGAGTCTCTGAACGATAAAGAATTTCTAATCGCTACAATCAGAAAATAAATAGCGCTGTAAATTATTACAAGAGATTTAGCACCGCGTCATTTTTTACCCAAGCATCGGCGTGTATGCCGAGTCGGAGGCTCGAACGAAGGTCAAGAAGCAAGATGCCACGGGAAAAGGCGTTTCCACGAACGTCTTCAAATTTTCAAGGCGTCTCGATGACCGGTTCCGAAGAAGTCGGTCAACGTGTCCGACACCGAAGGGCACTCGACGAGGAGGGAAAACAAAAAAGAACCGGCCACGAAAAAGTGGCACGAGGCAGCGGCCGTTAACAAGAGGGGCGGCGTGTCGGACACTGTCGGTTGCCGATCTGGATTATCGACTACACTTCGCTGAAGATCGCTTCATTAAAGTCTGCGCATACTTGTCGGAGATGTCCGCTGTCTAATTCGTACTCGACGCTCAGACTTTTTTCCGAAAATTCGAAACTTTTTCCCGCACTTGAGATGCCCAGAGGAAAGAGGCACAGCGTGTCATCCACAACATTTTTTACAGAACTGCAACGAACCAAAATGTTCAGAACCTCCGCAGCGTTGACTCGAGTTGTTTGACGAATTGTTACACCGTACAAATTGTCAGATGATATTCTTTCTCTTTTTTAACGTAGAAATAAATTATTATTTCGTTTGTTACAACGTTTACAAAAATTTCTTTCCGGCGTATTCCCCACCTATTATCACGAGGGACGCTGATAGTCAACTTTTTTAAAAATAATACTCTATGTTAAACTCTGCTTGCCAAAATTAAAAAATTAGTTTAACGACTAAATATAGTTGAAATGATATCGTGTTTAATATCATTTTAATCAGAAAAATGCCAGAAATAAGTTGGCGAAAGTTCCATAAAAATGTAATTAAAAATAAAAAAGTTTTGTAATTGGATTGGTAGTGGTTTCCTGGTCTCACACTGTCGAGCTTCTTGGTCCCTCGCGGGGCCCGTGTCACGTAGGTATCGATAACACGGTCCAACAAATTTCAACTTTTTTTGGGATTTCGATTCTCACTATTCAATCATTATAGAGTTTTTTTGAGCTGGTTCCGAATCTGTTGTTACGGTTAGGCACCTCTCTGGTGGTTACCCTTTTGATCCTTCAGGATGTTTAGGTGTCGGAATGATTGGAGATATTGATTCCACGAAGGGTTTCAGATAGCGCGCTATCTGGATCCATGGAATCAATTTAGAGATTTTACTTTCACGAAGAGTTTCGGATAACAGTTTACCGAAACCCCCTTAGTAATAAATTATTAAACAAAGGACCACACATGGCCCCCACCTCTGTAGGACCGATTTTGAGGGTATATAAGGGACCTAGGCCCTCCTCAAAATCGGGTGACGTACGCGTTCTCAAGTCATTAGACCTTCGTTCGCGACGCGATCAAATCTTAGCAAGACCAGGCCTAATCTTCGTCAAGCAACAGTTATTTTTTCTTAGACTTCAGTACGTATACTGCGAATTCCACGATAGAGCACCCCCGCATTTCTCGGTGCGTAAAAACTGAGAGTTTAAGTAGATCCGCGATATAAATACACAAACAGTTGTAGCCCAAATCAATTTAGAATATATTGTTTGCTACCTTGTTTTATACCAAAAGTTGCATTCCAATTCTTTATCCTATTCGAGACCCGACGTAGGTATTCCGCGACGATACATCCCTTCCGCTCGGGGTGTATCAATTTATATACGAGTCGAGTCGAGAAGACCTCACAGCCCCCTTATTCCATAGCGGTTACCAGGTGGTGAAACAGACACCGATCAATCCGCTAATCCTACCAAATCTACAGTGGCTCCCGGTGGTGAAATAGACATCGGCCAGTCCACTTATTCCAAAAACAGCGGCTCCCCGGTCGTGAAATAGACATCGGTCAGTCCACATCCTTAAACCACCAACCCTCGGCTCGTAACATTGTCCTTAATTTTTCTCATAGACGCACTGTTTTTGAGAAATTTGAGTTTGAAAAAGACATATTTTTCAACTTTGAACAAATATTGTGATGTTATTATAAAAGATATTTAATTGATCTTTACAGCAAAAGATTCCCTAGACTTTCCCGAATACAGTGATATCCAATATTATGATTGTTTAAATAAAATACGTTCCAAACTTCAAAGGGGAGTTTCTCAAGATAAAAGTCTGCTCTATCGCGTTGAAACATGTTTAAACAATCGTAATGTATTAATATATGTTAACGTTTTGTCGATCGTAAATTGTTTAATAAACATGGTATAAGTTTTCGGCGCTACGGTTCGATCAATTAACAATATAATAGCTATTTCTATGAAATCTTCAAACGTTAACGATTCGGGTTTGAATCTGCTAACGTCATTAGCCACATTTTGCTAAAAATTGTTTTTCTATTGGAGGAACAGAAGGTGGTGTTTCGTCCTAGACCCGCTAGAGGACTCATCAGTAAGGCTATCCAGCGGGCCCTGCCTTAGACACACAAGTGTCGAAAGACTTTTTGAAGAAAGTTATTAATATACTGATTGATGACATTTTCAGTAACTTGCGAGAAAGTTCGACGATTTGTCCATCTTGTGCACGGGGTCGAAACTAAGCTTTTTCGAACTCTGTAAATTTTTTCGCCATTTATAATATATGTTAACGTTTTGTCGATTGTAAATTGTTTAGGACGGAACACCACCTTCTGTTCCTCCAATAGAAGTTAGCAGATTCAAACCCGAATCGTTAACGTTTGAAGATTTCATAAAAATAGCTATTATATTGTTGTAATTGATCGAACCGTAGCGCCGAAAACTTTATACCATGTTTAATAATGTATTAATATTGGATATCACTGTATTCGGAAAAGTCTAAGGAATCTTTTGCTGTAAAGATCAATTGAATATCTTTTATAATAACATCACAATATTTGTTCAAAGTTGAAAAATAGGTCTTTTTTTCAAACTCAAACTCAAAAACTGTGCATCTAGGAGAAAAATTAAAGACTCAGACAGATTCAGAATCAGCGCAAAAAACTCTATAATAATTGCATAGTGAGAACCGAAAATTTTTTGGCTGTTGGACAGTGTAATTTGTCGTGAAAACTGTGGAGACTCTAAAAATCTTTTTTTCTGTCATGCACATATATGGCCGGTGCGCTAGCTCAGAAAAATATCGCGTCCGCAAGTTTCAGAAAGTTCGGTTAACACGATAAACGCCAAGCCTGTTTTGCTTGCCTTTCCATTCAGGCCATAGTCAACCGTCAAGCGGGCAATCCCGGGCCGTACTGACCGGCGCGGCCTGAACGGAAAGTGTAGCGCCGGTCCCTGGGGACCGGGCGCGGGCGTGGCGCTTAACGTGTTAAAGACATTAATGGCAGCACCCGGGTGCTATACCGATTTCTAATCGTCTGCACTCCAAGTATGCGCTGTCGCTTGTCCGATGCCCAGCAAATAACTTCGACCGCGCGCGGGCGTAAAAAACAGTTGATAAGATAGCATCGAGGAATCTGGAATCGCGTATTATTTACTTGGCAAGTTGCGTGGGGGAAGAAAGAAAAAACACGTCGAGATATGGGAAATAGCTGCAACTGTAATTCTAGAGCTATGCGGCCGAAGCCGAGAAAAAAACCACATAATTGGAACGATTAACCACCATTCAAGGCGGTTACGTTCGATCGGTCCTGCGGCCATTTTTCATAGTCTAGAAATTACTTCCTCGAATTGGTTATGCAAATATTTTAAATTCGATAAACTTCCGAAAGCGACAACCCTCCGATTTTGCTGAAATTTTTGCCAAAGTGCCAACTGTCCTTGATTAGAGAAGAAAGACCCTAAAAGGATTTTTAAAAGTTCTGACAGTTCTTACTAAATATTTTCGAAAATATTGATTTTAGAGAAAAAAGTTTCAAACAAAAAATGAAGCTCATAAAAAAGGTTATATACATTTTTTACGTAAACCTATTATTTTGGCTGTTATGAACCAAAATAACTCGGCGGGGTCAAATTAACTCCGTCAAACATTTTTTTAAATTTCTGTTTTATTAAATATGCGAAAAGTTTTTGTTTTGAAGGTTACATATATTTACTTAACGTAAACATAAGTTTGGGTTAGGCAAGGATTTTTGGCAGCTCGAAGTAAACTGTTAAAATTACATAAAATATGCATACTTTATTTGTAGAACTTTGTACGAGCTTCATTTTTTGTTGGAGAATTTTTTCTGTACAATTAACACTTTACGAAATAATTAACAAAAACAGTTTTACCTTTGAAGTGGGCTGTGGGCGAGGGGGCCGCGTCGCTCAAAATCCATTTGGGAATCTTATGTACTAGATAAAAAGAAGCTATGTATGGTATATATATAGAAAATTTCAGGAAAATCGCAGGGTTTTCGCTTTTGGAAGTACACCCTTTAAAATTTTGTTATCCGGCATGCTGCTTATGAATGTAAACATTAGATGACTCTGGTCAACTTTTATGGCGAGACAATTGCGCGGATCGAAACGGCCAGTAGAAAGTTTGCGGCCAGGAGAAAAGAAAATCCGGTTCTTCTTCTAATTAGTAGTTCTTGCCGCGTTTATCTCTGCGCTTATTAGCCACGCCAGAAAATAATTGCATCGACGGCGAATAACGTACAATCGCGCGACGTTTTCTCCTCTGTCACGGTCGACGATCGTTTTCTTTTGCGCGACGAGAACACTGCAGAAGAGTTCGTAAAAATAAAAGCGTCGAACAAATACCGAGGAAGTCGGCGTATGCAAATCGTAAATAATATCGCGTGCATGCATGTGTAATGGCACGTTCGTTAAGCAATATATTCGAAATCGCGATAAAAGAAAAGAAATAGTTGTAACAGTCAATAATTTATGCCGCATAGCAAAATGACCGGTCGCGCTGGTTGTGTAACACCTAATCGGCGTGAATAAGATTAACAATAAGAATCGCTTACGGAACTCGCCTGGCCGCTATACACTCTATTATCGAAGCTCTATTTGTTCGGGGATTAGACTATTGTAATACACGTTGATCTTTCTAGTAATATGTAAGATATCCCTAAGCAAGCACGACCACAGGGTACCGTGATAGTGCAGTTGGAATGGGAAGGGAAAGCTACGAGAGGACTTTCCTCCCCCAAGACTTCAGCCCCGCGCGCTAGCCTAGGTTTTGGGACCTACCCCCAGCGAAGGGGAAGGAAGGGTCTCAACAATGTATAAAAAATTGTGGACAAAGACCTGCAGGCCGCCGCGCCGCGCTGGATGCCGGCGACGCACAGTGGTCGGAAATCGCTAAAACGTGGCCAAAATGTCAAAAATGAATTTTCGGTTAGGCGTATGGCCTTTGCCTTACTGGATACTCGGGTAATGACTCTATGGGAAACCCAAAGTAAAAAGGTCTTATCATGTATACCTGCCAAATGGGAGGAGTACAAATATCGCGTTCATTCGTCACGCAGTTTTCGTGCAGTGAACTACGGTCCCAAAAAACAAGTGTGACGGTTACAATTTTAAGAGAAGTGAATTTTTTTTTGTGTGCAATCGATGCTGTTCCTGGAAGTAAGTACTATTCATAATAATAATATTGGGTTTATATTAATCAGTGTTTACTATCTATAAAGACGAAGATAAATTTTGATGCGCTGATTTTAGAAATGTATACTAAAAGTTGTATATTCCACAATATTCCACTGAGATTTTTGTGTATGCTTGTAGTAGACACTATGTAGCTTAAATTATTTTGAAAAGTAGCTTCCCGAATTTGCCCCTTTTGTTATGCGATCCATTTTTGTGACGCAAAGATAGTCGCGGTACTAGTTACAAGCATGTTTTCTCGATAAATTTAGAAGATATAACAAAATTTGTTGAATAAACATTGTATGGTTCCACTTATAGAATTTTTTTATACATGTTTTGAAGACCACAAACCATATTTTTTTATTGTTTTTAAAGAATAAAAAAAAATTTTCGAATGATTAATGCATCTTTATTTACTTTCAGAAAAGAAATTTACCATACGGTTAAAATTACCTGAATGATGGATTAAGTATTATTTTCACATACCCGTCCGCTACGTATTACGAATCCGCCATTTTGTTTTTTGTCTTTTTTACATCATATTTATATTCAACGGCACGAGAAATATGGGAATACTAATTTTCGAGAGAATCCAATAATTTTTTGTGTTATGCATCCGCCATATTGAATCCGCCATTTTGTTTTTTGTAATTTTGACACCAGATACATAATCAGCAACCCGAAAAACTTCAGAGTATCAATTTTGAACTAATTTGGAATACTCCTTCCTATTTTGGCCACGTTTTCGCGATTTCCGACCACTATGCGCCGCATAGTGGGGTATTCAGCCGAAAAACAGGAAAAAAATATTGTAGTGTTATCTATGGGCTCAGGATCATAAAAAGTAGGTCGTTGGATTCGTCTTGACGCCAGCTATAACATTATGAAATAAAAAATGTATTTTAATGTTTAAAAAATCAAAATGATTTTTATTTTTTGTCGAAAAACAGTTTTTTCGAAATATCAAGTATAGAATTTTGTACATGTTTAAATACTGTTGAACTTTTATTGGAAACATTTTGTCCTCAGATTATCCGAAACTCTTAAAAAATCGTAATAATAGACTGCTTCCACCGCACAGTGAGGTATTTACACCGGAAAGTCGGAAAAAATTACTTTTACATGGAAACCATTTTCAAATGAGGTAGAATATAATTGTAATGCAGAATGTATATATATATATAGAAATAACATTTTAATAAGAAAATATATAAATAACATTTTTCATTTAATAAAATCAATTTTCGTCAAGAGAAATCTTTATTGAACTTTAATCGCAAACCTTCACGGAATAAAGTGACACAAGAAAAAATACCGGGACGCACCCTCAACCATAACAAAATGATTAATGAAGTTTTGGAATTAGAAAGATAATTATTGATCTATTCAATATCATCAAATATTAATAACTATTAAAATATATGTATATGGAGATGGAATCAAAACTGTATTAAAGTGTAGCACATACTTTTCTCAAAATATAAGAAATGTGAAAAATCAGACAAAGTTATTTCAAATACTAGAAAATCTTTAGTAAGTAAATGATACTTCAGCGAATAGAAAAGAAAGAAACTGTTACCATAAAGTTTTCTGGCTTCCAGCGAAATACACTCTTTTATGAATGCATAAATGAAAAAAACAGTTATGGTACGGTATTCTATACGTATTCCACTATCTTATACAACAAAAGTAATGTGGTTTACGCTAAGTTTAAAAAAATGACTTTTCCGGTTTTTCGGCAAAATACCCCACTGTGCGCCGGTTGCTCATCGCTGTTCTATGGTACAAAAATTGACATTGAGACGCAACAGGATTCTTTTGTCATATTGTGGCTAGAAACGAAATTGTACAATCGGTAAAAATGAGCTAGTTAAATAAAATTTTTTTTATAGTAAAAATATTACAAATATTTAGTTTGATGTGAAATGTAAACCGAATTTTTAGATATCCAATTTTTTTAGATATGAATTGAATTCATATATATAAAATTTTTTTTGTAATTTATTAAATTTTATAATAAATTTTATTAACTTTATAAATAATAATGAATTCAAAGTTTATCGCTTAAATTATTTATATCTATTATACATATATATGTATTAATTTATTAAATTCTATATTCTATTGTAATGATATTTGGGCCTCTCAGAGTTTCAAATCCATTTCACCACTTCTCGCCTCTTCCACTCTCACTATCGCCTAATTTCAGCGGGACCTACTTTTTATTACGGTGGGTTCCGAACCACCAAATATTATTAAATTCTATAATTAATTTTATTAGCTTTATAAATAAAATTGTATAAGTTATAACGACCATTGCCTCGCTGCAAACACCGGTTCTCGTACGATAACCGAAATTAAACAACGTGGGGCATGGGCAGCGCTCGGATCGGTGACCGCTCGGTAACAAGCCGGGAAGTGGCCCTCTGCTTTTCGCGTGTTGTTGGCAAAATAGGTGGTTCGGAACACCCGCCTTAATCAAAAGTAGGTCCCGCTGAAATTGGAAATTAGGCGATAGTGTGAAGAGTGGTAAAGAGGGAGAAGTTGGTAAAATGGATTTGAAACCCTGAGTGGACCAAATATCATTACATACAAATATAATTGTACAATTAATTTAAAGTTTATCACTTAAATTATTTATATCTATTATATACATATATTTAAAGTTTATCACTTAATTTATTTATATCTATTATATACATATGTAAGAAAAGTATACTTTCTTAATTTAAATTTGCCGCGCTCCGTCGGAAAACCACTGATCGCCTCACGCGATTGGATCGGGGAGTTGCAGGTGAATAAGAATAAGAGACACGTGCTAAGAAATCTACATACTGTGTAAAGTTAAGACAGATAGCAAGGAATTTGACAATATAATAAAAGAGCTTTAATTGTCGTTTCTTTGTCTTTACAGGTAGGGTTTTATGTTTGTAAGTAGTGTAAATAGTATTTTGAATTGCTAAATAAAATAAACTTTGTCTTTACAGAGCAAGACAATATTGGTTATTTTGTCAAAATTTCCTATACATTAGAATTGATCTTATACATATACATATATATAAATAATTTAAGTGATAAACTTTAAATTAATTAAACTTTAAACAATATGTATAATATAAATTTAATAATTAAGATATAGAATCGGTACGCCAATTCAAAGTGAAACGGAGCACCGCTAAACCAGTTGACAAACATTGTCGGGTAATTAATTGCCGTCGATCAGGAGGCAAAAGAAAATGGAGAAGCACAGCTCGAGGTTGTGTTCCAGCCAGCTTTCATCGGATCTAGCGCTTGTCCCGCCGTGAACCGTTCCTCCTCTTTTGTTCGACGCGCGACTCGGCTCGACTCGGCGCGGGATGATTCACGGTTCTGTTTTGCAGTCGTTTTTCTCCGCCTCTCTTACCTCACCGTTCATGTAATCGCCATTGTACCGTTGCAGGCTGCGACGACCGCGAATATTCGCAGATCGTTTAAACGGCACGCTGCCTTTTTCCCCCCGAATTTCTTGCGAGACCGTTCCGTTGCGAGCGATCAGGAGGCCGCGCGCACCGGCGAACAATTAACAGGGGCGCGTAATGCTGCGTACTTTTCTCTAAGCGTTACGTCATGCTTATCGTACGAGAATCTCGCGCGATGAATCATCGAACTGAAATTCGTCCCACAATCAGTCTCGCGAGGTTCGCTCTCTCCTTCTACGCGTTGTGACACAAAAACGCGTGGCACAGCCGATCATGTTCAAGTTCGTGCTTATCGAGTGTCGACTATTTTTAGCGGTGGAACACGGACTGTCCCCTCGGGCCCGTACAGCCGCCGAAATTCGTTTCAACGCACTTTAACAATTAATGGCTTTTCGTGAAAAATGGTCTACATTCAAGGGACCTTAGACCATATTGTATACCTATAGACGCGGCGTAGATAAATTTCCCTGTCCGAAAGATGAAATCAGCTGAAAGACACTGTGACGTCACATTTTCAAAAGATGTACAAGCTATGCTCATCCACAGTGCCTACGCTTGGTTTACATGGGGGGGGGGGGTCAGCGGATGCGCCATGTACACAGTACATGGAAAGAATTAACAGGATAATTTCAAAGAATTTGGCGTTTTATTATGAAATAATCAATATGTAATGATATTTGGTCCCCTCAGGGTTTCAAATCCATTCCACCACCTCTCCCTTTACCAATCCTCAACTATCGCCTAATTTCCAATTTCAGCGGGACCTACTTTTTATTAAGGTGGGTTCCGAACCACCTATTTTGCCAACAACTAGTGATGGGCATTATCGACTAAATTCAACTATCGACTAATTACTATTTAGTTACTACATACTATCGAATATTTAGTCGATAGTTTTTAGTCGACCGAAATTTTGTTTTAGTAATTACGTTTAGATTGCGGGCTATAGGTCAGTATAGGTCTCATCTCATCCACGGTATACTAATTCTAGCTGTACAAAAATAATCTTATTAGAATATCTTATTAGACATACTGAACAATGAATGATTCTAACAATTATATCTCATTATTTCCATTTTTTACCCATTAACGACTACTATATATATATAATAATAAATAAATGGTAATAATAATAAATGGTAATAATAAAGAAATAAATGGTAGGATAGTAAAGATATAGTAAATCTCATGATTGAATTGATAGCTCCACTCGTGCTCCACCTGCTCTACCACTGCATAAATCAGTCGATAATTCAGTCGACTGAAATAGTAACCACCACCATAGCAGAATTCATTCGATAGTTTAGTAACCCCCACCACAGCAAAATTCATTCGATAGTTTAGTAACTCCCACCATAGCAAAATTCATTCGATAGTTTAGTAACCCCCACCATAGCAAAATTCATTCGATAGTTTAGTAACCCTCACCACGGCTAAATTTATTCGATAGTTTAGTTACTGGTTACTGCCGTTACTGGTTTATTCTTCTCTCTATGAATACATAAAGATGGTGCTGTAAACAGTTGACTGAAAATAGTAACCCCCACCACTGCAAATTTCATTCGACTAGTTTTACTAAACTATCGAATGAATTTTGCAG